>SJYV01036893.1:237623-254855 GCA_006410875.1 Neotragus pygmaeus | reverse complement strand
TGGAAAAACCATAGCCTTGACTAGACAGACCTTTGTTGGCAAAGTAATGTCTCTGCTTTTGAATATGCTATCTAGGTTGGTCATAACTTTTCTTGTGTTCTCACAAGCAGGGGCTAAATAATAAGGCATATTAACAAAAGCTTCATCTATTCAAAACTCTAAATATTTTTGGTTGTTTTCTTAGGGTGTGTGTCTGAGAGAGACAGTGTGTTTAAAGATAGATTAATAGAATAGTTATTAATAGAATAATAATTAATAGAATAGTCATTTTACTGAAAAATCGATTTAAAAATAAAATCTTATCCTTGACAAAAAGTGCAGGCATATATGGTGAAAGGTAAATAAACACATTTAAATAAAACACATGTGTATACATTAGCGTTCTACAAACTATTAGCTGCACTTTTAAAATTACAAATAAAAATGTAACTGTAACTCAAAAAACTATTCCAGTTCACAGCAGAGATTTTATGCCTCATGAGTCAGAACCTTTTTTATTTATCCCTCATACATTTTTATTACTTTATTAGGCATGTAACAGGGTGAAACAGTACACAAGCTGTCAAGCTCTGTTAACAAGCCATAGTAAGCTTATAGCTCAGCTCCATGAGGCTTCTGTAGTTTTGGAGGCTTCTGTAGTTTTGGAAGCTTCTATAGTTTTGGCTTTTTTCTAGCCCTCTGATACTCTGTGCATCACAGACCATATTTGATTAAGAAAAGCAGGTTCTTGAACATCTGTCTGTTTAGTTACATTCAAACTGCCCCTTATGGATACATTTTCTTGGAATCTTTCTATTTTTGATGGGTGCAGAGGGGGGAAAAATATACTCTCTAAGGTCACCAGAATTCATTAAATACAGCTGATGATGTTATGTATGGGGAGGTGGGGGGAAATCTTCCCAAGCTTGCATACAGCATTATATTCACAAAATATTGGTTTACTCCTAAAGGAATCAAGAGAAATGCCAAGGGAGAGTGGTTATAAATGGTGAGAGATGCCTCTCTGCCAGTGTGGTCCTCCGCAGTCACAGGATGCCAGGATGTAAATCAGGTAATCCATCCCTCAGGGCACTGGGCAGAAATCCAATCATGTGGGAGGGACAAGCGGGATGGATTTAATTAGGAAGACTGCAGAAGAAAATTCACATCATCTCCTAAAATTTTATTTTGCCCAGTTAAACTCTTGTTATTTTCAGGGTCACTCACCAGTAGGAAAGAGTTCTAAAAAGATTACCAGAATTTATCTCAGCCTCAAAACAGGACTGGGATTCACATGCATCTAGTCACTAGCGCTGACACTAACAGGGCTGAAGTAGGTAGAGGCAGCACTGTCTGAAAGAAAAGTCCTCAAACATGAAGACTCCTTTAAAAGTGTGATGCTTCGAACATAGACCGTCGCCTCGTTTCTTACATGATAATATACATGCTTCAGTGCCGGATGCAGGATGCTTGGGGCTGGTGCACGAGTATGATCCAGAGAGATGATGTGGGGTGGGACGCGGGAGGGGGATTCAGGATTGGGAGATGTGTTCACCTGTGGCGGATTCATGTCGATGTATGGCAAAACCAATACAGTATTGTAAAGTAGAATAAAGTAAAAATAAAATTTAAAAAATAAAATAAAAGTATAATGCTTGTGAAGTGATTGTCCTCCAATTAAAATAAATAAATAAGCTTTTTAAAAACATGAATAAACAAAGTGTAATGGTAATTTACATACAGTTTTACAGGACTAGCAGATAGTCTGAGTACAGGGATAACCTATTTTTTAATTAAATGTCAACTGCTCAGTGATATTTACCATGGAAACTCTATTTAAAATTTTAATTTTGATGCCCCACACCCTGATTTTTAACATTAACTTATTATCTTATACTGTATTACTTAAGTGGACTTCCCTGGTGGCTCAGATGGTAAAGATTCTGCCTGCAAGGCTGGAGACCTGCGTTTAATCCCTAGGTTGGGAAGATCTTCTGGAGAAGGGAATGGCAACCCACTGCAGTATTCTGGCCTGGAGAATTCCATGAACAGAGGAGCCTGGCAGGCTGCAGTCCATGGGGTGACGAAGAGACAGGCACAATAGAGCAACTAATACTTTCACTTTCATACTACTTAAGATTTCCCACGTGGCACAGTGGTAAAGAATCTGCCTGCTAACCCAGGAGATGCAAGAGATGCAGGTTTGATCCCTGGGTGGGGAAGATCCCCTGCAGAAGGGAACGGCAACCCACTCCAGTATTCTTGTCTGGAGAATTCCATGGACAGAGGAGCCTGGTGGGATACAGTCATGGGGTCCCAAAGAGTAGGACACAACTGAGTACACACACACAAGGATTACTAAATGTTACATTTTTTAAATTATCTTTTCTCTACTGGAATTGTGAATTTCTCTTTTGTTTCATTTATTCATATATCTTAAGTATTTAAAATAATACCTGCCACACAGAAGAGGATCAAAAAAATTTTTGTTCAAAGAATAAAACTTCTAAATTTTCCAGAATTTCTCCTTTAGGAAAAAAAAAAAAGTTCTAGAGATTTATGAAGCCTAAATGATGCTTCCCCCAGCCATGTCTATTAAGCTCTGTGTTCTCGTTACATAGGAAGCCCTAAGGTCAATGGCTCATCAACTGGACACTAAGGACAATCATAGCTGGAAGAATAGATATCCTGGGGAAAAACACAGTCACAGCAGGGAGAAAAGCAAGCTTCATCACTTCATAACTGTGCACATTTAAGCACATTTCTTAACATGTCCTATCCTCAAATTTCTCAAAGTAAGGGTATTACCTACTTGGCAGATTTACTGTGAGAATGAAATGAGATTACATGTGTAAAACATTTACTGAAGTACTTGGCACATTCAGAAAGTGATCATTCCCATGCCCGCAAAGTCAAGTTCACAAAAATTGAATTCTTAGCCTTTTAAACCACAATTAAGCCCTTGCTTAGAATTTCAATGCCCAAGACTGAAACCTTGACTTTTTGAATGTCAGCAACCCCACCACCAACCTCCGTGCTGTATACCACACACCACCTTGAGCCTCTTCTCACTGCAGACTGCAAGGCTCCCCATCGATTGCTTGCTGGCTCTCTGCTCGGGTCGGCACACTGCTCATTTCATGGACAACTTAAAGAATCTCAGCCTCAACTCTTGGGTCCCCTATCCTTCCCTTTAAAGGCTCTTTGCTCATTCCTTGGCACTGCCCCATGTTCCTGCACGAGACAAGTGTTTAATGAAGGAATGACCCTTGCCTGCAGCCCTCCAGGTCTCCTAGCCGCCCTCAGCCCAGCCTATCTGACTACCTCAGGAACCTCAGAGTCTAAAAGGACTTTCACTTCAATAAAATGTCCAGTGAATTTGTTTTAATTAATTCATTTATTTTTTTACTTTATTCTACTTTACAATACTGTATTGGTTTTGCCATACATCGACATGAATNTTAAAAATTCAGGAATGGAATTGTTGTTGACAAGTAAGAAAACTATATTTCCAATGATTATTTGAATTAAAAGTAATAAACATAATCCTTACTTTTCAACTGCAGCCTCAGACAACTAATTCAAAGATTGATGTGGGACCCTTGTTTCTGGGACTGAGGAAGGAAGCGTGAGATTTGACATTTCTCGTGGCAACAAATTATGGTAGAAACTCTACAATTATAATGTCTACATCTTGATAACTTTATTTTATTGTCATGCTAAAGTACTATTACAAAATATATTTTTTTCTTTAGGACACATTGTCAGAATTGGTTCAATTCAGTTTCCTTGGGAATATTTGAAACCCTAAATGGTAAAACCAGAAATGTGCAGAGATGATACTTCAGGATAAGAGAACTATACAGCACTAGGAACCAAGCAGCCTAATGCTATTAGAAGTTAAGCGAGTTTTGTGGGCCTTCCTGAACATCTAATCACAATACCATCTTTAAAAAAAAGATTAAAATGAAATACATTTTATAGGCATATAACAGCAGAAATACTAGAAACACTGTGGGTATACAAGTTATTAACAAGTTGAAAATTATCTCTACTACCACATCAAAAAACAACTACTAATTAACTTCTATTAAACACATCATCTGTGAGATACTTCACTAAAACCTTTATCTGATTTCATTAGTCCTTAAAGTAAACCTACAAAGGTATATTACAGACAATTTCATAGAAAGACATTGAAACTTATAGAGATTTAAAGACAATGATGATCCTGTATGTGAGACAACAAAAAAGACACAGACGTATAGAACGGACTTTTGGCCTCTGAGGGAGATGGAGAGGGTGGGATGATTTGGGAGAATGGCATTGAANATGCAGGTTTGATCCCTGGGTGGGGAAGATCCCCTGCAGAAGGGAACGGCAACCCACTCCAGTATTCTTGTCTGGAGAATTCCATGGACAGAGGAGCCTGGTGGGATACAGTCATGGGGTCCCAAAGAGTAGGACACAACTGAGTACACACACACAAGGATTACTAAATGTTACATTTTTTAAATTATCTTTTCTCTACTGGAATTGTGAATTTCTCTTTTGTTTCATTTATTCATATATCTTAAGTATTTAAAATAATACCTGCCACACAGAAGAGGATCAAAAAAATTTTTGTTCAAAGAATAAAACTTCTAAATTTTCCAGAATTTCTCCTTTAGGAAAAAAAAAAAAGTTCTAGAGATTTATGAAGCCTAAATGATGCTTCCCCCAGCCATGTCTATTAAGCTCTGTGTTCTCGTTACATAGGAAGCCCTAAGGTCAATGGCTCATCAACTGGACACTAAGGACAATCATAGCTGGAAGAATAGATATCCTGGGGAAAAACACAGTCACAGCAGGGAGAAAAGCAAGCTTCATCACTTCATAACTGTGCACATTTAAGCACATTTCTTAACATGTCCTATCCTCAAATTTCTCAAAGTAAGGGTATTACCTACTTGGCAGATTTACTGTGAGAATGAAATGAGATTACATGTGTAAAACATTTACTGAAGTACTTGGCACATTCAGAAAGTGATCATTCCCATGCCCGCAAAGTCAAGTTCACAAAAATTGAATTCTTAGCCTTTTAAACCACAATTAAGCCCTTGCTTAGAATTTCAATGCCCAAGACTGAAACCTTGACTTTTTGAATGTCAGCAACCCCACCACCAACCTCCGTGCTGTATACCACACACCACCTTGAGCCTCTTCTCACTGCAGACTGCAAGGCTCCCCATCGATTGCTTGCTGGCTCTCTGCTCGGGTCGGCACACTGCTCATTTCATGGACAACTTAAAGAATCTCAGCCTCAACTCTTGGGTCCCCTATCCTTCCCTTTAAAGGCTCTTTGCTCATTCCTTGGCACTGCCCCATGTTCCTGCACGAGACAAGTGTTTAATGAAGGAATGACCCTTGCCTGCAGCCCTCCAGGTCTCCTAGCCGCCCTCAGCCCAGCCTATCTGACTACCTCAGGAACCTCAGAGTCTAAAAGGACTTTCACTTCAATAAAATGTCCAGTGAATTTGTTTTAATTAATTCATTTATTTTTTTACTTTATTCTACTTTACAATACTGTATTGGTTTTGCCATACATCGACATGAATAGGGAGAGGGTGGGATGATTTGGGAGAATGGCATTGAAGCATGTATACTATCATGTAAGAAACAAGGTGCCGGTCTATGTCCAGTGAATTTTGAAGGAAAAAATTATTTTTTATTTAGGAAGTACATAGCCAGTAGCTTCTGAGGTTGATATTTTTTTCTTTGTAAACTGTGAATCACTATATAAATGTCAGGAATTGCCTGATAAACAGTAGCTCTTCTGAATTAACTTCATAAGCATATATTAAGCACCTGTTGCAGGCATGGGAGATGACTCTCACAGTCACGGTTTGGGATAAGCAGAGGCAGACAGGAGAGCTGCAAGGCCTGGAGCCCCACTAGCCCACCCCTTCGTGGAGGGGCTCAGGAGGGCGTGCTGGTACTGAAGTGGGCAACTTAGGCCTTGTCTGGGATTTTAACACAGAAAAAATATTCGTTTTGCTTTTAACTACCATGTACAGCACAGATATCAGCAACCAGACTCCATGCTAGGAGATGTCCAAGCACAATCTCATTACATTTTCACAACTATCCCAAGGGATGGATTCCTGTTGTTGTATCGTCGAGTCACTCAGTGGTGTCCCGCTATTTGTGACCCCATGGACTGTAGCCTGCTACACTCCTCCATCCATGGGACTTCCCACACAAGAATACTGGAGTGGGCTGCCATTTCCTTCTCCAGAGACTGATATTCTAAAAATTAAATTTAGGGAGAAAGCAGAACGAGCAATCACATGGAGCTGGTAGAGCTGAGATGGGGAATCATTTTCACGGACCCAGGCTAGTTGCATTTCCTAGGTGCTTCTCAAAACCATCAGTCTCATTTGTCATTGCTGCAACCACATTCTCAGTTTAGGTTCTAGTCATCTCTTGCCTGAGTTATAGTCACTGATGCCTAACTGGGCTCCCTGGAATCAGTCTTGTCAGCCTCTGATCCATTATTTACAGGGACACCAATACCTAAGATGATCACCTGACCTTCTGAATGGTTAGAAACCGTAGCGACATCACAGAACAAAGTAAAATATGCAAACCAATAATCATCAGAATGTTATTCTACCAACTGTTTGTTACTAATTCATGATTAGGAAAGCACAGAATTTGAGAAGATGCAGTTAAATTTTAACAGTAATTTAACATTGCTTAATATCCAAGCATGTGGTTTTATATATTATAAACAAGTCATCCCATGTCATTTTGAAAATTTTTAAATAATAATAAAATAAAATTGGTCACTCATTATACTTGAGAAACCCTAGCCCAATCTTCTTACCAAGACATACAAAATCAATACCTATTAGCAAGACTCTCCAGCTGTTTCTTATTTCCCAAACTAAGATTTTTATCCAGCAATTTCAATCTACTTATAGTTCACTATAGCCATCAATTATCTATAGGAAAAGACTGTACAGCAGAGAGGTTAGAATATAAATACTGGAGCCAAACGGTGTGGGTCTCAGTCTCAGCTCTGTCACTTACTGGCTCTGTGGCCTTGGGGATTTACTTCAATATTCAGTGTCATAGTTTCCTCACACAGAGATTTAGAGTATCAACAGCTGCCTCATGTTTGTTGGGAAGATGAAATGGTTTAAAGTATCACTTAAAACAGTGCCTGGATCAATGAACGCTGGGTTTCTTTTTAGTCTGTTTGTTATATTAGCCACCCCTCCTTGCTTGTGCGTTCCCTTTGCCTCCCTCCAACTTTGCATCTGGCTTATTTCTAACCAACTTTAAGAGTCAATCAGACCTCATCTTCTCCGCGAGGCCTTCCGTGGTTTTCCTGGGCTGACCTCTGTGCTTGCTTCGCGCTGCCCCACCACCCTGAACCAACACCTCCACGGGGCATCGACCGTGTGGTGTGCTCATGATGTCTCTTTGTGTCTGTTTCCTCTACCATAATGAGGATGTAAAACAAGTGCTTAATCCGTATTCACAGGCCCCATAAACGTATAAACAACTGATTCCACTTTCATCGTTAGAAGAACCCATGCTCACTATGTCTTTACCGTTTCAGTCGAGCACTGATTCCCAAAAGAAAACCTAGATGAGAAGGGGTGCCTCTGGTCCTTGAATAAGATAATTCAGATAAGAACTTCTTGGCTTGACCTTTGTGCACTTAGCACTGGACTTGGGAGTTTAGACAGAATACATACAAGTTCCAGAGAACATGGGCCACATATTGTCTACATACAACTTGGCCCATGCCTTTTCCCTGAACTGATTCTATAGTATCATTGATATAAATGGTGAAGAGAATGAGATGTACAGTTTTCTGCATAATAAATCCATTTTTTACTCCTTATTATATGATTCTGAACATAAGAACAACTATTTGGGGAAGCAAAGAAAAGCTGTACATTTTTAAACTAAAAAAAGAATCCCCAACTGGTCCATCCTAAAGGAGACCAGTCCTGGGTGTTCACTGGAAGGAATGATGCTGAGGCTGAAACTCCAATACTTTGGCCACCTCATGCAAAGAGTTGACTCACTGGAAAAATCCCCGATGCTGGGAGGGATTGGGGGCAGGAGGAGAAGGGGATGACAAAGGATGAGATGGCTGGATGGCATCACCGACTCGATGGACATGAGTTTGGGTGAACTCTGGGAGTTGGTGATGGACAAGAAGGCCTGGTGTGCTGTGATTCATGGAGTCACAAAGAGTCGGACACGACTGAGAGACTGAACTGAACTGAACTGAAAAAAAGAATCATTCATTAACAATGGTTATATCACTCTGTAATTAGATTCAAAGGTGACAGTATTTTGAAAGATTTCTATTCTCATTATAAGATAAATTAAAAATCCCAATTATCAATTACCATATGGGAAAAAAAAAACCTGACATTCAAACACCATTATTAACCTCAGTGAAATCTCAAATGATCATGCCTTTTCATAATCTTTATTAAATAGAGCCTAGAAGAAAATCAAGGAGAAGGCACCCCATGGAAAATCCCAAGGGTGGAGGAGCCTGGTAGGCTGCTGTCCATGGGGTCTCAAAGAGTCAGACACAACTGAGCAACTTCACTTTCATTTTTCACTTTCATGCATTGGAGAAGGAAATGGCAACCCACTCCAGTGTTCTTGCCTGGAGAATCCTAGGGATGTGGGAGCCTGGTGGGCTGCCATCTATGGGGTCACACAGAGTCTTAGCAGCAGCAGAAGAAAATCAAAGATGAGTCTGGCTATGGATTTCTCAGAAATAGCTAAATACCATGTAAATTATTGTATATGAATATTTGAAGGTTTATACAGAAATTAGGCCTCTTGAGGAAACAATAAACAATATGGAGAGTACAATCAGCTCAATTGATAGAGTACTTTTAATTCCCCAGGATAAAGAAGAAGGAAGGTTAACAGGAGCACTTTAAAATTGCAGACTATCTAAAATATTTCAGCAAATTATTTCATGCTTTCTTTTATCACTAATCTACTTTTTAAAGTCATGAACAAATAACAGCGCATTTGAGTTTGAGCTCTTTTCTGTGGTCCTATTCAGTGTATAATTAGATGACAAGAGCTAGAAGACAACCAAACATGGGAAGAAAGGATGAAGAATGCCACCCAAGTCTTCCAGAATCACACTGTAAAGCCCGAGACTGAAAGGTTATGTTTCTACCTACAGGCTCATAGGCTAGGTCACATACACAACATTCTATAATTTCCAAAAGCTTAAAGGAAAGAAAAATACTAGAATTTTTTAAATCATATCTAAAAAATCCTTAATACTATCCACAATTTTAGGAAACATGTTCTTTTAATTACTACTTATTTTGAGCAGTTTCCATAAAATATTTAATGATATCCACTTAAAGATGCAAACAGCAAAAACATGAAGTCAAGTCATTCTAACTTCTTACTCTGTGTGCTTAGTCACTCAGTCATGTCCAACTCTTTGAGATCCCGTGGACTGTAGTCCACCAGACTCCTCGGTCCATGAGGATTCTCCTGGCAGGAATACTGGAGTGGGTTGCCATTCATTTCACCAGGGTATCTTCTTTTTGTTTGTTTGTTTGTGCAAATGATTTTATTTTTACTGATATTCTAAAATTGTACAATATACTTGTACATATCTATCTACATGTGAAAAACTTTTTCAAAATCACATTACCAGAAGCACAATTACTAGTCATTTTCAACTAATCAAATAATGCAAAATTCTCAATAAAGATTTATATAAATACTACTTTGCAGAAATATTGGTATTTTTTTAGCTCTCATTCTGACCACCTGATTACCCAAGGATCAGAGCCAGGTCTACTGCACTGCAGGCAGATTCTTTACCATCTGAGCCACCAGGGAAGCCTAAGAATGCTGGAGTGAGTAGCCTATCGCTTCTCAAGGGGAACTTCCCGACTCAGGAATCGAACCAGGACCTCCTGCATTGCAGGTGGATTCTTTACCACCTGAGATACCAGGGAAGCCCCTGTCTTACTCTTTAACCTATGGTAATAGAAAAGTTTAAGTGTTCCAAAGGAAAGGCATCTGAGCACAGGAAAATCTAATAGGTAGTTCTTAAGTCAGAAATTACTCTTCTCTATCAAGTATCTAGCAGTATTTATTAAACTCCTTCCAGGGCAACAAAGGTAAAGAAGAGTTTTTCAGAAGACACTCTTGGGAATGACTGATGCAAATATTAATCTGTATTTCAAGATAATCACATCTCCAGGGTTTTAGCATATATGAATCTGTGCAGATGCAAATAATATATCATTTAGAGAAATGAGAATGTAGTAGTTGGAAAATGATGAAATCAAAGGGGAAAATGTGTACTTTGAAAAGTAAATGAAGAAAATGTTCAGGTGAAGAAATTATGTATTTAAATCTTTAGTTTAGCAACCCTTATAGCAGTAAGAAATGATACACTACAGTTATTGGTGTGGAGAAAGCCCTCTCTGAGCAGGCCGCTCTCTCAAATCTCTACATGTTCATCAACTGGAAGCTCTCAGAAACCCATTCTTTGGGGCTTTTATGGAGACATAAATGACTAAATGATTCCCCACTGGCAGCTGAACTCACTCTCTCCCTCCTCCCCTCCCAGGTCAGGAGGCAGAATGTCCCATCTTGGATCACCTGGTTGGTTCCCCCAGCAACTAAGCCTCCTTCCTTAGGTGCTTTGCAAAAGTCATATCATTAATATGACAAAAACCTTTACTGCTCTCATCTCAGGAAATTTGTTTTAGGAGCTCTGTGCTGAAACAGGATGAAAACTAAAAATACATATCTTATAATACTGCAAGCAGTGACTCTTGCAGGAGTCCACTGGAATACAGATGGAATATAGCTCTCCTCCTGGACAGTCATAGCTAAGGAAAGTTCTTCTAACCAGGCAACATCACATTCTGTCCTATTATATTAATGCCTTGTCTATCTCCCTCATTGGACTGTGACTTTTGGAAGGCAGGGCTATCTCTTTTGCCTCTGAAAACAGTGCTTTATATAATGCAAGTTTTCATAAATGCCTTGTGATTCAGTTGGAAAGGAGAGTAATAAAGAAAGAGGGTCAAAAAAAGAAGCTATTTAAGCTCCTACATTTAAAGGAAATGTAGAGAAGAAAAGCTATACAAAAAAGACCTTAATGACCCAAATACCACGATGGTGCGATCATTCACCTAGAGCCAGGCATCCTGGAGTGTGAAGTCAGGTGGGCATCACTACAAACAAAGCTAGTAGAGGTGATAGAATTCCAGCTAAGCTACTTCAAGTCCTAAAAGATAATGCTGTGAAAGTGCTGCACTCAATATGCCAGAAAATTTGGAAAATTTAGCAGTGACCGCAGGACTGGAAAAGGTCAATTTTTCCTTCTAATCTCAAAGACAGGCTATGTCGAAAATGCTCAAACTACTGCACAACTGCACTCATCTCACACACTAGCAAAGTAATGCTCAAACTTCTCTAAAAGAGAATTCAACAGTACATGAACTGAGAAATTCCTGATGTTCAAGCTGAATTTAGAAAGCCAGAGGAACCAGAGATCAAATTGCCAACATCTGCTGGATCATCAGAAAAGCAAAAGACTTCCAGAAAAACATCTGCTTTATTGACAGTGGTAAAGCCTTTAATTGTGTGGATCACAAAAAAACTGTGGGAAACTCTTCAAGAGATGGGAATACCAGACCACCTGACCCGTCTCCTGAGAATTCTACAAGGAGGTCAAGAAGCAACAGTTAGAACTGGACTTCAAAATGGACTTGTTTAAAATTGGGAAAGTAGTATGTCAATACTGTATATTGTCTCCTTGCTTATTTAACTTAGATTCAGAGTACATTATGAGAAACTCTGGGCTGGATGAAGCACAACCTGGAAACATTTCTGGGAGAAATAGCAATAACCTCAAATATGCAGAGGACACCACTCGTATGACAGAAAGTGAAGAGGAACTGAAGAAGCTCTAGATCAAAGTGAATGAGGAGAGTGAAAAAACTGGCTTAAAACTCAACATTCATAAAACTAAGATCATGGCATCTGGTCCCATCACTTCATGGTAAATAGATAAGGAAACAATGGAAACAGTGATAAACTTTATTTACTTTGGCTCCAAAATCACTGCAGATGGTGACCACAGTCATGAAATTAAGATACTTCCTCCATGGGGGAAAAGCTATGACAAACCCAGACAGCATATTAAAAAGCAGAGACATTACTTTGCCAACAAAGGTCCATCAAGTCAAAACTATGGTTTTTCCAGGAGTCATGTATGAATGTGAGAGTTGTAGCATAAAGAAGACTGAGTGCCCAAGAACTGATGCTTTCAAACTATGGGGTTGGAGAAGACTCTTGAGTGTCCCTTGGACTACAAGGAGATCAAACCAGCCAACCCTAAAGGAAATCAGTCCTGAATATTCATTGGAAAGACTGATGCTGAAGCTATAACTCCAATACTTTGGTCATCTGGTGCGAAGAGCTGACTCATTGGAAAAGACTCTGACGCTGGGAAAGATTGAAGGCAGGAGGAGAAGGGGACGACAGAGAATGAGATGGTTGGATGGCATCACCGACTCGATGGACATGAGTTCGGGCAAGATCTTGGAGCCGGTGACGGACAGGGAGGTCTGGTCTACTGCAGTCCATGGGGTCACAAAAAGTCAGACATGACTGGGGACTGAACTGAACTGAACAGAGAAGGGAAAAAAAAGCCTAAGTTGATCAAAAAAGAGCCCTTAAAGAAGTAAGTGGGCTTCCCTGGTAGTTCAGGTGGTAAAGAATCTGCCTGCAATGCAGGAGACCCCAGTTTGATTCCTGGATCAGTAAGATCCAAAAGAGAAGGGATAGGCTAACCACTCCAGGATTCTTAGGCTTCCCTTGTGGCTTAGCTGGTAAAGAATCTGCCCACAATTCGGGAAACCTGGGTATGATCTCCAGGGAAGATTCCCCTGGAGAAGGGAAAGGCTACCCACTCCAGTATTCTGGCCTGGAGAACTCCATGGACTGTATAGTCCATAGGATCACAGAGAGTCAGACACGAAGTCAGTAGAGAGGCAGGAAAGAACACAACTATGGGATATTAGAGTTTGANACTACAAACAAAGCTAGTAGAGGTGATAGAATTCCAGCTAAGCTACTTCAAGTCCTAAAAGATAATGCTGTGAAAGTGCTGCACTCAATATGCCAGAAAATTTGGAAAATTTAGCAGTGACCGCAGGACTGGAAAAGGTCAATTTTTCCTTCTAATCTCAAAGATAGGCTATGTCGAAAATGCTCAAACTACTGCACAACTGCACTCATCTCACACACTAGCAAAGTAATGCTCAAACTTCTCTAAAAGAGAATTCAACAGTACATGAACTGAGAAATTCCTGATGTTCAAGCTGAATTTAGAAAGCCAGAGGAACCAGAGATCAAATTGCCAACATCTGCTGGATCATCAGAAAAGCAAAAGACTTCCAGAAAAACATCTGCTTTATTGACAGTGGTAAAGCCTTTAACTGTGTGGATCACAAAAAAACTGTGGGAAACTCTTCAAGAGATGGGAATACCAGACCACCTGACCCGTCTCCTGAGAATTCTACAAGGAGGTCAAGAAGCAACAGTTAGAACTGGACTTCAAAATGGACTTGTTTAAAATTGGGAAAGTAGTATGTCAATACTGTATATTGTCTCCTTGCTTATTTAACTTAGATTCAGAGTACATTATGAGAAACTCTGGGCTGGATGAAGCACAACCTGGAAACATTTCTGGGAGAAATAGCAATAACCTCAAATATGCAGAGGACACCACTCGTATGACAGAAAGTGAAGAGGAACTGAAGAAGCTCTAGATCAAAGTGAATGAGGAGAGTGAAAAAACTGGCTTAAAACTCAACATTCATAAAACTAAGATCATGGCATCTGGTCCCATCACTTCATGGTAAATAGATAAGGAAACAATGGAAACAGTGATAAACTTTATTTACTTTGGCTCCAAAATCACTGCAGATGGTGACCACAGTCATGAAATTAAGATACTTCCTCCATGGGGGAAAAGCTATGACAAACCCAGACAGCATATTAAAAAGCAGAGACATTACTTTGCCAACAAAGGTCCATCAAGTCAAAACTATGGTTTTTCCAGGAGTCATGTATGAATGTGAGAGTTGTAGCATAAAGAAGACTGAGTGCCCAAGAACTGATGCTTTCAAACTATGGGGTTGGAGAAGACTCTTGAGTGTCCCTTGGACTACAAGGAGATCAAACCAGCCAACCCTAAAGGAAATCAGTCCTGAATATTCATTGGAAAGACTGATGCTGAAGCTATAACTCCAATACTTTGGTCATCTGGTGCGAAGAGCTGACTCATTGGAAAAGACTCTGACGCTGGGAAAGATTGAAGGCAGGAGGAGAAGGGGACGACAGAGAATGAGATGGTTGGATGGCATCACCGACTCGATGGACATGAGTTCGGGCAAGATCTTGGAGCCGGTGACGGACAGGGAGGTCTGGTCTACTGCAGTCCATGGGGTCACAAAAAGTCAGACATGACTGGGGACTGAACTGAACTGAACAGAGAAGGGAAAAAAAAGCCTAAGTTGATCAAAAAAGAGCCCTTAAAGAAGTAAGTGGGCTTCCCTGGTAGTTCAGGTGGTAAAGAATCTGCCTGCAATGCAGGAGACCCCAGTTTGATTCCTGGATCAGTAAGATCCAAAAGAGAAGGGATAGGCTAACCACTCCAGGATTCTTAGGCTTCCCTTGTGGCTTAGCTGGTAAAGAATCTGCCCACAATTCGGGAAACCTGGGTATGATCTCCAGGGAAGATTCCCCTGGAGAAGGGAAAGGCTACCCACTCCAGTATTCTGGCCTGGAGAACTCCATGGACTGTATAGTCCATAGGATCACAGAGAGTCAGACACGAAGTCAGTAGAGAGGCAGGAAAGAACACAACTATGGGATATTAGAGTTTGAAAGCAGAGAAGTAAACACTGTCAAATGCTTTGGAAAACAGGTAAAGGAGAAAGAAAGAAAACAGGGAAATTCAAAAAAAAGGCCCCAAATAGGGACACTGATCATATTTAACAGCCTTGGTTTACTGTGAGGGGCAAAGGCAATTGATGTTTGCAGCACCACTATCTTGGGACAGGAGGGCCAATTTTAAAAGTTTTTTTACTGTTTGTTTTTGTTGTTGTTGTTAGTTGCAGCAGGCAGGATCTAGTTCCCACTGTTGTTCAGTCACTCAGTCGTGTCTGACTCTTTGTGAACCCATGGACTGCAACACGCCAGGCTAACCTGTCCTTCACCATCTCCGGAGCTTGCAGAAACTCAAGTCCACTAAGCTGGTGATGCCATCCAACCATCTCATACTCTGCCATCCCCTTCTCCTTCTGTCTTCAATCTTTCCTTCCATCAGGGTCTTTTCTAATGAGTTGGCTCTTCACTTCACATCAGGTGGCAAAACTATTGGAGCTTCAGCTTCAGCATCGGTCCTCCCAATGAATATTCAGGATTGATTTCTCTCATTGCAGTTCAAAGGACTCTTAAGTGTCTTCTCCAACACCACAGTTCAAAAGCATCAGTCCTTCGACACTCAGCCTTCTTCATGGTCCAACTCTCACATCCACACATAACTACCAGAAAAAACCATTGCTTTGACTATACGGACCTTTGTTGGCAATGTCTCTGGGTTTTAATATGCTGAATAGGTTTGTCATAGCTTTTCCTCCAAGAAGCAAGCATTTTTTAATTTAGATCCTAGCAGGGATCTAATCCATATCCCTGAACTGGGAGTGCAGAGTCTTAATCAGTGGACTACTAAGGAAGTCCCTACTCCAATATTCTTGCCTGGTAAATTTCATGGACAGAGGAGCCTCACAGGCTACAGTCCAGAGGGTCACAAAAGAGTCGAACAAACTAAACAACAACAAGTAAGTATTAGAACAAGAGAGCTTCAATATTGAGCTTCAATATGTTTGGCAGTGTTCCTGGACACATTCCTTATCTATGGGGACTACTATCCCAAGAAAAGTTTATTCATCATCATTATTACCAGTAAACCAAAATTCATTTGTTTAAAAAATAAAAAAAAAATTTAATATTACTACTAAAATACAGTACCACAGCTACAAAGGATATGTTGTATTTAGGAAAACAGGAATATTTATGAAGAGCTAGCTCAGTTCAGTTTGGTCACTCTCAGTCGTGCCCGACTCTTTGCCACCCCATGAATTGCAGCAGGTCAGGCCTCCCTGTCCATCACCAACTCCCTGAGTTCACTCAGACTCATGTCCATCAAGTCAGTGATGCCANCAGTCGCTCAGTCATGTCCGACTGTTTTCCACCCCATGAATTGCAGCACGCCAGGCCTCCCTGTCCGTCACCAACTCCCGGGGTTCACCCAAACTCATGTCTATCGAGTTGGTGATGTCATCCAGCCATCTCATCCTCTGTGATCCCCTTCTCCTCCTGCCCCCAATCCCTCCCAGTATCACAGTCTTTTCCAAAGAGTCAACTCTTCACATGAGGTGGCCAAAGTACTGGAGTTTCAGCTTTAACATCATTCCTTCCAAAGAAATCCCAGGACTGATCTCCTTCAGAATGGATTGGATAGATCTCCTTGTAGTCCAAGGGACTCTCAAGAGTCTTCTCCAACACCACATTTCAAAAGCACCAATTCTTCAGCGTTCAGCCTTCTTCACAGTCCAACTCTCACATCCATACATGACCACAGGAAAAACCATAGCCTTGACTAGACGGACCTTAGTTGGCAAAGTAATGTCTCTGCTTTTCAATATGGTATCTAGGTTGGTCATAACTTTTCTTCCAAGGACAAAGTCCTTTTCTTCCATGGCTGCAGTCACCATCTGCAGTGATTTTGGAGCCCCCAAAAATAAAATCTGACACTGTTTCCACTATTTCCCCCATTTATTTCCCATGAAGTGATGGGACCGGATACCATGATTTTCATTTTCTGAATGTTGAGCTTTAAGCCAACATTTTCACTCTCCATTTTCACTCTCTTGAAGAGGAGTTTTAGTTCCTCTTCACTTTCTGCCATAAGAGTGGTGTCATCTGCATATCTGAGCTTATTGATATTTCTCCTGGCAATCTTGATTCCAGCTTGTGTTTCTTCCAGTCCAGTATTTCTCATGATGTAATCTGCATATAAGTTAAATAAGCAGGGTGACAATATACAGCCTTGACATACTCCTTTTCCTATTTGAAACCATTCTGTTGTTCCATGTCCAGTTC
>SJYV01036893.1:209486-237562 GCA_006410875.1 Neotragus pygmaeus | reverse complement strand
GCTAGTTATTTGAAAGAATAAACAAAATTGATAAACTTTTAGCCAGATTCATCAAGAACAAAGAAAGAAAAAACAAATAAATAAAATAAGAAATTAAAGAGTTAACTCATATACCACAAATACAAAAATAAATCATAAAATATTACTATGAACAGTGAGATACCAAGAAATTGGACAACCTAAAGAAAAAAAAATTCTACAAATATGTAATTTGCTAAGACTGAATCAGAAGAAATAGGCAATCTAAATAAACAGATTACTAGTAGCAATATTGAATTTTAATTAAAAAAATCATATCAGACCAAAAAACTTGATCAGATGAATTTACAGGGAAATTCTATTAAAATGACAAGAAGAGCTAATACCTAATCTTCTCAAACTGTTTCAAAAAAATTGAAGAGGAGAAAACACTCCCAAATTCATGTTACTGCACCNTATTGAATTTTAATTAAAAAAATCATATCAGACCAAAAAACTTGATCAGATGAATTTACAGGGAAATTCTATTAAAATGACAAGAAGAGCTAATACCTAATCTTCTCAAACTGTTTCAAAAAAATTGAAGAGGAGAAAACACTCCCAAATTCATGTTACTGCACCATCATCACCCAAATACCAAAGTCACACAAAAACACTACAACAAAAGAAAATTACATGATAGAGTATCTGCTGAATATAGATGCAAAAATCTCTAACAAGATATAAGCATATCAAATTCAACAATATATAAAATTAATCATATACCATGATCATATGAGATTTATTTAAGGGATGTAAATATAGTTCAATATTCGCAGATCAATTAACAAAAGGAAGGAGGAAACAGTTTTCAACATATTGAATAATAAAGGCCACTCGTGACAAACGTACAGCTATCTTTATATTCAGCAATGAAAAGCTGAAAGCTTTGCTCTAAAATTAGGAAGAGGACAAGGATGCCTATACNAGATCAACTCTGGGATTTCTTTGGAAGAAATGATGCTAAAGCTGAAACTCCAGTACTCTGGCCACCTCATGAGAAGAGTTGACTCATTGGAAAAGACTCTGATGCTGGGAGGGATTGGAGGCAGGAGGAGAAGGGGAAACAGAGGATGAAATGGCTGGATGGCATCACCAACTCGATGAATGTGAGTCTGAGTGAACTCCAGGAGTTGGTGATGGACAGGGAGGCCTGGCGTGCTGCGATTCATGGGATCACAAAGAGTCAGACACGACTGAGTGACTGAACTGAACTGAACTGAATGTTACAACTTTGAGAAACATTTTGATTGTTTCTATAAATTTAAATGTATCCTATCTGACTATGCCCCAGCAATTCTACCCCTAAATATTTACCCAAAAGAAATAAAAACATATATCCACACAAACACTTGCATAAGAATATTTGTAGTAGTTTTGTTCACAATAGCCCAACCTGGAGACAACTCAAATATACAACAATTCAATGTATAAACAAACTATGATATAATAATACAGTGGAATAATAGTAATAAAAGGGAGTATGCTAACAACACACATGACTGAATGGATGAATCTCATACAAAAAAAGAGGGAAGACACAAAACAGTATATATTATGTGATTCAATTTAAGTGATAATTTTTTAAAAGGCAGGACCACTCTACAGACTGGAGAAGGAAAATGCCACCCATGCCAGTATTCTTGCCTGGGGAACTCCATGGAAAAAGGAGCCTGGTGGGCTGCCGTCTGTGGGGTCACAAAGAGTTGGACACGACTGAGCGACTAACACTATAGAGACAAAAGCAGATATATGGTACTGTCTCTGGCAAAAGTTGAGATGAGGATTGACTGCAGATGGGCATGAGGGACTTTTTTATGTGGTAATGTATATCTTGAATATGGTGGTGGTGGTAATGTACATCTTGAATATGGGAACACACAGTCCTATAGACATACATGCCTGTCACAAAAACTAAGCTGCAAATAAAATGAGTGCATTTTACTATGCATAAATTATACTTCACTAATATAAATTTTTAATAGGTCAGATTAAATTATATATCACACAATATGTATTTGTTTTGTGACAGAGGATATGTAAATATATTTAAAGACCAAAGGAAAAATACTACTAGGAAACATGCTGGTATGAGCTAACAGAGGGAAAACTGATAGAGCATGGTCTTGGATTTGATGGGAAAGTTCACTTTATACTAGCAATCTCTTCAGTCACCATTCAGTTTGTGCCAGAACCTGTTCTTAGCACCTACACACAATATCTCAATTCATCACTAATTTACTCTCATAATACAGGTATTATGGTTCTCACGTTATAGATAATAAACCTAGATTCATAAAGATTAATAGCTTCCCAAGGTTAACAGACACGACTGAGCAACTTCACTTTCATGCATTGGAGAAGGACATGGCAACCCACTCCAGTGTTCTTGCCTGGAGAATCCCAGGGTCGGGGGAGCCTGGTGGGCTGCCGTGTATGGGGTCACACACAGTTGGACATGACTGAAGCGACTTAGCAGCAGCAGCAAGGTTAACACATATCCTGGCAGGGCTATTTCTATTGCTTTAAGAATCACATTTTAATAGGAAAAAATATGTTATTTGTTGCACTTCTCCTTTTCTCTGCACTCTCCATAGTGGTTTCCAACTATCTTATTTCCAATCAGCCCTAGATTGTATTCCCCATATAAACATGATCTGATCTACAGTTTCAACAATCTAATTGGTATTGACAGAGTTAAAGTGGAGCCATTTCCCATTTTCCAAATTTTATACTAACAAAGTAAAAATAATTAATGTGCATCCAGGTACTCAGATCCCAAATGTCAAGCAAAAATGTCTTGTTAGATAGCTTGATTGGAAGGGTAATATAGAAGAGGGAAGACACTTAATTAGTACTAAAAGAGAAATTTGGAAATTACAGATAGTGATTGCAAAAGACAGGTTTAATGTTACCCTATTAACTTGGGGATGACAAATTTTGTCCAGTCCCAGGGTAGATAAGTAAACAAAGATGAATGCTGAGAGATATAGTTGACTATAATTGTGTAATTAGATTTAGAACCAATGCACAAAAGAGAAATGGCCTATAGAACGGGTTTGTCCTCAAGACTTAAAACACTTAAAGCCATATATGGTGAACACTGGATGTTTCTGTACCTTTTAATGGGTGCCTTGAAATAAGACTTTGATACTAGCTGGTGGCTCACACTACGTGACTGTGAACATGGTGGATATTTAGACAACTGCAACTTGCTCAGAGGTAGGTAGAAAAAGTAATGGAGATAATTAAAAAATTATAGTGTTGCTTCTTTATAGTTATACAGGGAAGAGATTGTAAGAGCAAATACAAACTTAAAGACACTCAATTCTTTCTTTCTGAAAATAAGAGATTCTCCCTTCCCTCCTTTCTTTAGGGCATTTACTTTAGAAAACTTGTAATGTCTTTTTCTGTTCTTTTTAAAATGTATGTAAATTTATTTAAAAGCTAAATAAGCCTCTTGGGAGCTTTAAGATGCAGGTGAGTGTTTCTCAAGGGTCCAAGAACCATTTTGAAATGTAAACATCAAGAGAGGGAGAGCGCCCCTGTCTCCAGTTTCTGTGATGTAGGAGCCTAACTAAATGGGCATCTTTCTCCAAACTTGTCATAAACAAATAAGACATTTATTTTTCCTCTGGTTAAAGTCAATTAGCTAACAGAAATGGTCACCCCAGGTACCAAGTGAAACTAGGATGTGACAAACGGTACTGTTAAGTCCTTTTACTTGAAAACTAGTTAATGTTTATCTTGAGACCACATAAGCAATAACTGTATCTGCCTGCCCTATGTATTAATAAAAGGGTAAAGTCTCTTTCTGTCTGTAATCTCTTAGTAAATTCCCTATGATGCACATCAAAACCTAGTTAAAACCTTATTCAATTTTTTAAAAATTCCTTTGTTCTCTTGTACCTTTGTAGAGAGTTTTTCTGATTTGGAAGAATTTTCCCTTGACGGCAGGTCATAGCATTTCTGTTTTCCATATATGAATATCAGTCTTAAAGTATTAATTTCCGATTTTGCTGAATTTCCAGTCAGCTAAAGCAAGCATTTCTATTTACATTCATTTTCTTAGAGAGGGAGAAAAGATGGAACAAAACTCCAGGGCCTGGGAAGGAACAAAATGTTTGACGTGTCTGCCCCTTTGATAGCAACCTGAGGATGTTTCCACTCGTTCCCACCTGCCTGGCATTCGTCTCATGTACCTTTTACAATACTCACCCCCTCATGCTATTGCTATTTACTCCAAATATCTAACAACGGTTCACTTCCCCTTAATTTTTTCTCAAGTGTCAACACAATGAAGAATGAACCTACAAACAATGAAGCAATGTAAAACATAGCTAATAAGTTATTTGACGTCTGAAATGAACTGTTTCTTTGTCTCTGACTCATGGTGTGTAGATTGTATCTACTCAGTATTGATGAATTAACATCTTTTATAAGTGAATGAAGAGACAAGGATTAATAGGCTGCATGCACACATGCACAAAGCTGGCAAGAACTACACTTTAAAGTTCTCTGCTTCTGAGAAACCTGCCATATTCAGTTCATTTCAGTCACTCAAGTCGTGTCCAACCCTTTGCAACCCCATGGACTGCAGCACACCAGGCTTGCCTGTCCATCACCAACTCCTGGAGCTTGCTCAAACTCATGTCCATCAAGTTGGTGATGCCATCCAACCATCTCATCCTCTGTTGTCCCCTTCTCCTCCCATCTTCAATCTTTCCCAGCATCAGGGTCTTTTCCAAAGAGTCAGTTCTTCCCATCAGGTGATCACAGTATTGGAGCTTCAGCATCAGTCCTTTCAATGAATATTCAGGACTGATTTCCTTTAGGATAGACTTGTTTGATCTCTTTCCTATCCAAGGGACTCTCAAGAGTCCTCCATCACCACAATCAAAAGTATCAATTCTTTGGTGCTCAGTCTCCTTGATGGTCCAACTCTCACATACATACATGACTACGTGAAAACAAAGCTTTGACTAGATGACTAGTCTCTGCTTTTTAATATGCTGTCTAGGTTGGTCATAACTTTTCTTCCAAGGAGCAAGCATCTTTTTATTTCATAGCTGCAGGCACCATCTGCAGTGATTTTGGAGCCCAAGTAAATAAAGTCTGTCACTGTTTCCACTGTTTCCCCATCTATTTGCCATGAAGTGATGGGACCAGATGACATGATCTTCGTTTTCTGAATGTTGAGTTTTAAGCCAGCTTTCTCACTCTCCTCTTTCACTTTCATCAAGAGGCTGTTTGGTTCTTCTTCACTTTCTGCCATAAGGCTGGTGTCATCTGCATATCTGAAGTTACTGAGATTTTTCCTGGCAATCTTGACTCCAGCTTGTACTTCTTCCAGTCCAGCGTTTCTCATAATGTACTCTGCATAGAAGTTAAATAAGCAGGGTGACAATATACAGCCTTGATGTACTCTTTTCTAAATTTGGAACCAGTCTGTTGTTCGATATCTGGTTCTAACTCGCTTCTTGACCTGCATACAGATTTCTTAGGAGGCAGGTAAGGTGGTCTGGTATTCCCATCTCTTTCAGAATTTTCTACAGTTTGTTGTGATCCACACAGTCAAAGGCTTTGGCATAGTCAATGAAGCAGAAGTAGATGTTTTTCTGGAATTCTCTTGCTTTTTCAATGATCCAATGGATGTTGTCAATTTGATCTCTGGCTTTTCTAAATCCAGCTTGAATGTCTGGAAGTTCTCAGGTTATGTACTGTTGAAGCCTGACTTGGAGAATTTTCAGCATTATTTTACTAGCATGTGAAATGAGTGCAATTGTGTAGTAGTTTGAACATTCTTTGGCATTGCCTTTCTTTGGGATTGAAATGAAAGCTGACTTTTTCCAATCCTGTGGCCACTGGTGAGTTTTCCAAATTTTCTGGCATACTGAGTGTAGCACTTTAACACCATCATCTTTAAGGATTTGAAATAGCTCAGCTGGAATTCCATCATCTCCACTAGTTTGGATCAATGCAATTAAATATTTGCCATCAGCCACAGCTTTAATAAACAGATTTGGTTTTGCAGTACACAGTGACCATTTACTGACATTTCAAAAATTATTACGGAACCATAGGCATAAGCAGCTGAGATTAACTATGAATCTAAATCCTAGCTTTTAATCAGGCTCTGGAAAATGACTCTTGGCTTTGGATTTATATTAGTAGCAACTCACAACTGAAGGAAGTGAGAGCCATGTGGAGTTGTCAGACATCTAGGACTTGGCCATTCATTAGGCAAGAAGCATTCTATCACATCAGTGACTTTGCTCACCTGATGAGGACCTGCAGCCTGAGGTCACCAAGAAGGGTGCCACCCATCCCTGTTCTAGACCATTTAACATGAGGCCAGGTTTCGTCACAACGACTATCCACTCCTGCACTCCGGACTTTCCTCTCTGAGTGTGTGTGCTCCTCTGTGTGTGTGTGGATGTGTTTGTGTTTCCAAGTTTAAAAGTTCACTCTCAAACCAATTTCAAAAGAAAAATGTCCCACCTCTCAGCAAAAGGAAAGTATCTAGTGAAAAACACTACAGGGCAAAAAATTGTCCTTGGCAGAGAAACAACTCATTGTGCTTTTTTGTTCATGATTCATAATCATTTATTTAGGTTTCCCGGAACAAATGGGTGAACGTCCTTTACCAAGAAAAACAATAAAAGCTGTTGGCAAAGTTCCCTGCCATATGGTAATGAAATGGACATGTATGAATGGCTACTAAAATACACTTTGTAAAATTAAAATACACTTTACTAGATATTTCCAATCATGCTTCCTTCTAATATACCTAAAAACATTAGAACTGGGCTTCCCTGGTGGCTCAGTGGTGGAGAATCTCCCTACCAATGCAGGAGACATGGTTTCAATCCCTGGTCCATGAAGATCGCAACTGCCACAGGGCAACTAAAGGCCACGGGCCACAACTACTGAGCTGCAATCTAGGACTACTGAGCCCATGCGCTGCAGCCGCTAAAGCCCAGGCTCCACAGCAAGAGGAGCCACCACAAGGAGAAGCCTGCACAATGCAATCAGAGGGAGCTCCTTCTCCCTGCAAAAAGATAAAGATCATGCAACAGCTAAGACCCTACTACAGCCAAAATAAAAAATAAAGCAACCGAATTCTTATTTACCTTGAAACATGAGAAATTCATATTTAAGCTGAATCTTCACTTTAGTACACAAAAAGTTAACGTACTGTCAGGGCAGATAAAATAATTAAGCTAACTTACTGATTTTTCTTCTTTACTAAGTTCCTTCATAGGAATCATCCTTGATTCACCTTAGGAGTGAGTAAGAAACAGGATTTCTGGTGAATTTTCACATGTTCAAAAACTGCACACCAAGAATGGAAGATCATTTTTGGCCAACAAGTTGCTATTTTTTAAAAACAGATCTTATTTTTTAGAGTAGTTTTAGCTTCAAAGAAAAATTAAGCAGAAAGCCAGAGATTTCCCATAAACCTCTCCCCACACATGTACAGCCTCCCCCATTATCTGCATCTTCCACCACAGTGATGCATTTACTACAACTATTTTAACACATCGTTATCACCCAGTCTATAGAGCTCATTGCCATTCACTCTTAGTGTTGTACATGCTATGGGTTTGGACAAATTTATCTTTTGCTAGTTTTAAAGAGGGAAGATGGGATTGTAATGAGAAAATTACTCCCAGGCTCTTCTCAGTGGGGCACCCTCTGACATATCCCTAACATATCTCCATCAGCGATTCACTTGGGGACCACAAAACCAGTATACATATCACTATGCAAGACTGCCCAGGAGACAAGAATACCAATGACTCTCTTCTCTTGTGTGAAGTTGTACGTGCTTTCAGTACAGAGATGGAGAATCTGTTCTCATGCAGATTTTTTCACCCAATAGTTATTTAAAATCTTTTATGTGCTCACTTTGTGAGCATCTTTGCACATATCAGTCATCTGTGAATGATTGCAACACAAAGATAGAGAAAAAAATCATTAGAATATGCTGTGATAAGTATTTTGATAGATATAAGCTTCGGGATAATAAAGCAGTCCCTTCCTCTCAGAAATTATGTGTTTCTAGTCATAGTCTCCACTTTAGACCCTGCTTCAATCCAAACAAGTGCTTGGAATTTAGCAAACTTACCTCTCTTAGGCTCTGTGTGTGTGTGTGTTGGTCACTCAGTCACATCTGACTCTTTGCAACCCCATGTACTATAGCCCACCAGGCTCCTCTGTCCATGGAATTCTCCAGGCAGCAATATTGGAGTGGGTAGCCACTCTCTTCTCCAAGGGAATCTTCTTGACCTAGGGATTGAACCTGGGTCTCCTGCATTGTAGGCAGATTCTTTACCAGCTGAGACCTCACTGTAACCTTGGGAATAGGATTTCATACAAGGCTGGGTCCACCGTTTGGCCCCTAAGTCACTGCTTACATGCAAATATAGTCACACTGTATCCATCACACAAATATAGTCAGAAATCTAATACCAAAAATGCTGTCTTGATGTTGCATATTTCCCTTCATTAAGATTTTCCATTTCCTTTTTTTTTTTTCAATCACAACCCAGGACTAATTCAAACTGTGATCGCCTAGGTTCTTACATCAGCAACATCTGTCACAAAAAATAAATATTCTGCAATCAAAACTTAACTGGCCTAGCAATTTTCTTGGTGATGCATGAGGCAGAACAGAATTCAGCTTCATTCTTTCTCTGCTAAATTGGCTTTGCAGCTCTAAGAGTAGGAAAGATTTATGTGTTGGTAAATTAAGCAGAGGCAGCCCAGAGAAAACAAAAGATACAAATATATGCAAACCCACAGTATTCTTTAATATTCAGTTTTGCTCCCATATAATGTAATATATTTTAACAAGTTGAAAAACATAGAGAAAAGACAAGGATCCTAGTTAAAATGAAATTTGAATTTTAGATGTAAACTGTTTAAACAGCTGAACAATGTGATTTGTAGTCTTATTAAACCAAGAAAAAATTGCATACCCTCATTAAACACTGGTAAATAGTAGTAATTATAAAATCCTTAGCATATTTTCCACTCCTTAAGTAAATTATACTCACTGTTCCTGTTATAGCATTTCAGTTGACAAAGGAATTTCATACATATTACCTCATTTAATCTTTAAAACAACACTTTTCAGATAAGAATTATTATTCTTATTAAACAAATGGAGAAACTGTAGCCTAGAAGTTAAATCCAATATAACAAACCTAAGAATTGCATTGAGAGGCTAGATAAAAATTATTTTTTTCTTCTTATTCTTGACCCCATATAGTCAATTCTCATTAATCATGGTAATTATGTTCTATAAAGTTGCCATGGACATGGAATTCACAAATACTGAGCCACTACTCTTAGGGGAAATATAGGATTAAGTTCCTGTGAGCCTCTAGTAACAAAAGTTTCATTAGCCAATGAATACACAATCTTGTCTCACATGAGTTCTTGTTTAAAGCCACCTTATTTTATATATATATATATATATATACACACACACACTATATATATATATTATACACACACACACATATAGTTGACTGAACCCATGACCAATCCATGCCTGAATAAAACACGTGTAACACACTTACATTCTCTATAAGGCACATCACAGCCTCCTTGTACTTAGAAACACTGGAGAGCACCTCGGAACTATACTTGGGGGCCATTGTAAACAGTGAAATCAACAAAGAGCACAAAAACTCAAAAGAAAAAATAAAACACGGCACTACACAGATCACAAAAGAACACTTTCTAAAATACTGTTACTGAACCGAACAGGTTATCTCACCAAACATGCAACAAAGCCCATCTACTGACAACAGCTTGTGGGGAAGGAAAGTACAGTGTTTATCTGCAGATGCCAAACAAGGAGAATACGCAGCTAATGCTGAAAACTTCCCAGTGGCTTTCAGGTCGGGTTTTTAAAGGCAACATTCAGTTCACTTCAGTCGCTCAGTCGTGTCCGACTCTTTGCGACTCTATGAATCGCCCCACGCCAGACTTCCCTGTCCATCACCAACTTAGGGGAGAGTATTTCAGGGTATGTGATCAGCTCATGGACATCCTTCTGACTAGCTGGTGGTGAGGTAATAGGGTGATGGTTTTGGGAATCTTAATTATTAAACTTCAGGTTCCAACCAGTCTGAGGTCTATGTGCTTGTGGATTGCATGTAATCAACATCCTTCCTGGATGCGGGTCTTATTTTCTGTAAAACAGCTCAAAGATATGCATCGGATTGTCATCCATACACCTTCAGGAAGAATTAGAAGTCTGTGACTCTATTGTTCAGGTTATTATTACTTTTCTTACTTGACTGCTTTCCTTTGTTTGTGCATTTTCTACTTCTCTAAGGATTAATTGTTTGAGTCTATTCTTTGAAACTTTAGGAAGGCCTAGGGTATAACAGCTCTTTCTCCAAACAAGAAGCAAGAATACGGAGAGGATGGTGCCCAGGAAGGCCCCACAGGATGCTATGTATTTTCAGATTGAGACCAGAAGCAAGGCAAAGCACCTTTTTGTTCAACCTCAGAACACGTGTACTGGTTGGGTGACCAAAATTCGTTGCCATTCTCCACATATCTACACCTGTCTTCAAATGATTAATAAAGCACTGTGAGTACTGATTTGGGGTTTACAAATTCACTTTGTAAAGGAAAAGGATAATTTTGATTCCAATCCCAAGGAAAGGCAATGCCAAAGAATGCACACTACTGTACAACTGCACTCATTTGACATGCTAGCAAGGTAATTCTCAAAATCCTTCAAGCTAGGCCTCAAGAGTATGTGAACCAAGAACTTTCAGATGTACAAGCTGGATTTAGAAAATCCAGATGAAGTACAGATCAATTTGCCAACATACACTGGATCCTAGAAAAAAACAAGGAAATTCCGGAAAAACATCTACTTCTGCTTCATTGACTATGCTAAAGCCTTTGACTGTGTGGATCACAACAAGCTGGGGAAAATTTTTAAAGAGATGGGATTACCAAACTGCCTTACCTGCCTCCCAAGAAACCTATATGCAGGTCAAGAAGCAACAGTTAGAACCAGACATGGAACAATGAACTGGTTCAAAATTGGGAAAGGAATACATCAGGCTGTATATGGAAACCCTGTTTATTTAACTAATATGCAGAGTACATCATGCAAAATGCTGGGCCGGATGAATCAGAATCTGGAATCAATATTGCCAAGATAAACATCAACAATTTCAGATATGTAGATAATACCACTCTAATGTCAGAAATCAAAGAGGAACTAAAGAGTTTCTTGATGAGTATGAAAGAGGAGAGTGAAAATCTGGTTTAAAACTCAGTTCAGTTCAGTTCAGTTCAATTCAGTTCAGTCACTCAGTCGTGTCTGACTCTTGCGACCCCATGAATCGCAGCACGCCAGGCCTCCCTGTTCATTACCATCTCTCAGAGTTCACTCAGACTCACGTCCATCGAGTCCGTGATGCCATCCAGCCATCTCATCCTCTGTCATCACCTTCTCCTCCTGCCCCCAATCCCTCCCAGCAGCAGAGTCTTTTCCAGTGAGTCAACTCTTCTCATGACGTGGCCAAAGTATTGGAGTTTCAGCTTTAGCATCATTCCTTCCAAAGAAATCCCAAGGTTGATCTCCTTTAGAATGGACTGGTTGGATCTCCTTGCAGTCCAAGGGACTCTCAAGAGTCTTCTCCAACACAACAGTTCAAAAGCNTCTCCTCTTTCACTTTCATCAAGAGGCTTTTTAGCCATAAGGGTGGTGTCATCTGCATATCTGAGGTTATTGATATTTCTCCCGGCAATCTCGATTCTAGCTTGTGTTTCTTCCAGTCCAGCGTTTCTCATGATATACTCTGCATATAAGTTAAATAAGCAGGGCGACAATATACAGCCTTGAGGTACTCCTTTTCCTATTTGGAACCAGTCTGTTGTTCCATGTCCAGTTCTAACTGTTGCTTCCTGACCTGTATACAGATTTCTCAAGAGGCAGGTCAGGTGGTCTGGTATTCCCATCTCTCAGAATTTTCTAGTTTATTGTGATCCACACAGTCAAAGGCTTTGGCATAGTCACATAAATAGATGTTTTCACAGAAATAGATGTTTTCCTGGAACCCTCTTGCTTTTTCCATGATCCAGCGGATGTTGGCAATTTGATCTCTGGTTCCTTTGCCTTTTCTAAAACCAGCTTGAACATTCAAAAATCTAAGATCATGGCATCCAGTCCTATCACTCATGGCAAATAGATGGGGAAAAAATTGAAACAATGACAGATTTTATACTCTTGGGCTCCAAAATCACTGCAGATGGTGACTGCAGCCATGAAATTAAAAGACACTTGCCCCTTGCAAGAAAAACTATGACAAACCTAGACAGCATATTAAAAAACAGACATCACTTTGCCGACAAAGGTCTGTATAGTCAAAACTATTGTTTTTCCAGTAGTTATGTATGGATGTGAGAGCTGGACCATAAAGAAGGCTGAGTGCTTTCAAAAAGAATCATAAAGAATTGATGCTTTCAAACTCTGGTGCTGGAGAAGACTTTTGAGAGCCCCTTGGACAGCTATGAAATCAAACCAGTCAATCCTAAAGGAAATCAACCTTGAATTGGGAGGAATGATGATGAAGCTGAAGTTCCAATACTTTGACATCTGATGTGAAGAGCCAATTCATTGGAAAATACCCTGATGCCAGGAAAGATTGAGGCCAGGAGGAGAGGGGGGCAACAGAGGACAAGATGATTGGATGGCTTCACCAACTCAATGGACATGAATTTGAGCAAAGTCTGAGAGTTATGAAAGATCTGGAACCCTGGTGTGCTACAGTCCATGGGGTCACAAAGAGTCAGACATGAGTTAGCAACTGAACAGCAATAATTCATTTAGTGAGTGGGCAAATTTGTCAATATAAAAGGCTACTAATAATGAGAATTGATCTTGTATTACCAGTTCATGTCTTCTAAAGCTGTTTGTATATCCATCTTAAACAAGCAACTTAGAGAAAGAGGGGAAAGGGTGAAAATATGTTCAGTGTCTAATTTTAAATGTTAATAGCAACGCTCTAGTGATGATCTAGAGCACAGATGAGGGATGAGGACTCCTCATGAAGATGTTGTGTGTCTTTAACCCTTCTCTGGACATGTGACTGTTTTATACTGACGGAAACCTGGTAACGAAACATATGTGAAGGGATGTATTGAGATGGAAGGGTTTGGAGTTTAGGTTTACCCAACTGCACTCTGACTAAGCTGCTTAGGAACACAGTCTAAAGGAAATGATTATGCATGTGTGAGTTCTCCAGAGAAGCAGAATCAATAGGAGACTGAATATACACATTTCAGAAACTGCAGTGGGCAAGCTGGAAACTCAGGAAAGCCGGTGGTACGGTATCAATCTGAAGCTCTGAGAACCAGGAGGGCCAACGGTGTAATTGCCAATATGAGCCTCTCAACTACAAATTATCCGTGGCCAAGAGCATTTGCCAGTGACTGAGCAGCAACAGGGGCATTTGTCACCTGCCTGTGCTGCTGCAGCTGCTGGCCCTTGACGCTCCTTGAAGAAAATTCAGGATGGAGAGCACTCTGTGCTCCAGGAAAACTGGGGGAACAGGTCTTTAGATAGGTAGATATTTTCAGAAACTGATTTCATGATCCCAATCCTTGCATCTCCTCATATCTAGAAAGCACTAAATCCCTTCATGGTGGTATCAGCTCTTTGTGACTAGCAGAAAATCTTTTGTAAAGAACTTGATTGCATTGAACCACGCCCTTCACCAAAATGTTATATATGACCTTACCCCACTGTCTCTTTGGAGCAGGCTCTCAGAGCCATCTGAGGTGCTGTCTCCCAGGCTGCAGTTCTTACTTTGCCCCCAATAAAATTTAACTTGGAGCTCTCATGTTGTGCGTCATTTTTTAGTTGACAAGTCTAAAGGGGAGCAAATATGCCATTGAAAAATATACCTCTTTGACATAAGGTTTATCTTGAGATGATTATTTTCAAGAAACAGTAGATATAGGAGACGCTCTGGAAACTGAAATAGAAGTTACCTTCATAATGGACTTCCCTGGTGGCTAAGATAGTAAAGTGTCTGCCTACAATGTGGGAGCTGCTGCTGCTGCTAAGTCACTTCAGACCTGGGTTCAATTCCTGGTCCGGGAAGATCTCCTGGAAAAGGAAATGGCAACCCACTCCAGTATTCGTGCCTGGAAAATCCCATGGATGGAGGAGCCTGGTAGGCTNACACAGCATCAATTATCTTTCCTCCCAGGTTTTAAATATGTATGTTTTAACGAAAAAGGAAGTGCTGAGTTCCTAAATTTGATAAATCTGGTCTATAAAGTATCAAAATTTTAAGAAAACGTATATAAATAAATAATATGAGTGTGCAAAAGTAAATGAAGGTGACAGAGATGTATTCATATTGTGAAGAATTTACACTGAAAAATATCTTGCTTATCAAGTGAAAAAGCACACAAACACAACTTTGCTGTTTTTTCTTCTTTTTCTCTTTTATATTTCAAATAAACTGATTTCTGAGAAAGGTAATGAGCTAGTAAATGTGACCACAATTCCATGGGGCCAGTGTACCAAATTAATTGAAGCTGCTAGTTGGAAAGATAGTTATCCTACCAGACAAGTTGGAGAGCTCTATTTTTCACTCTCCTTCCTATTTGAGAAGAAAACAAAATAAATTGATTGTGGTTCAGTATATTCTACTTACAACCTGTTATATTATTAATGACAAGAACATGTTAAATCATTTCCTGATTGTATCAGAAGTTAGATAAGTCCAGATTGAGATAACATTTCAAGTATCATAAATTTTTTGGCTGGCCCTTTGAATCACATCTTGACTTTAAGATGTAGTTTAAAACCCCCTCTTTAATTTAAAACAAAACAGTAAGAAAGAGGAGAAAAAGAAAAACCTAGGTTTTATTAAATCTTTTCGTTATTCAATTATATCCCTTCAAATTGTAGATCAAATTTTTTCAAAGCATGTTTCAAATATTGAAGAATGCTTCTATTTGTTAAAGATTTAGAACTCTTGAAAAAAATTTATTAAAGCTAGCTTTTGCCTATGAAAACAAATATAGCTCTTCTTAAATTAGAAATCAAAATATAACACTGTCATGATTTGCTATAATAAATATAACCTGTGTTTTGATTGCTGGGCAGTGTTCCATCACTAATCAATTGCAAAACAGTTTTAAAATATCATTGTTTTAGATCCTGTAGAAAATATTGTGAAAAAATATAAAGATTGTAAGACATTAAAATATTCAAAAGTTCTGAAGTCTCAGAAAGTAGAAAGAAAAGAGACAGTAGATGTGTGAATTGTAAAAAATATAACTGACTCTATTCTATGCTGTTATATAATTCTGCAAAGAGACAAAGTAAAGCTAAATAGTCTTTAAATCTTACCAACTTTTTATCTTTAGAAAATAAATAATAAACTTTTACATAAAACCAGCTGTCTAGTTTTTTTGTTAAACTTCTTAGCATTTTAAATCCACTTTCATGTTTCAACATTCCAAAGACTTAAATGTACTTTGCATATGATGTTTATATTGGAATCTTTCATTATAAATATGCTCAGGTAACATTATGCAGAGATTCATATTGGAAAATACAATTTACATTTTTCTCTCTCCCTCTGTCTCTCCTTTTTAAAATTTAAGAATACTTTTTACTTTTTTAATGCTTAAAAAATATAAGTTGCACTTCAACTATGAGATTAAGCTGTTTAAAAAGATTATTTGCAGTAACTAAACTTAGTGGGAGTTCTAGTCTGGATCTGAGTTAAGAAATGAATGCTATAAATGCCTTCTGATGTTTGAGGGGTTTTCCCATGGCAGGCATGAATGGGTATAAGCTAAACAGAGAGGCAGAATTTTATACAACAAAAATAATGACTTTCTGGCAAAGTGAGTTTTTCAATAACACAACAGACTATTTTTAAAAGCTTCTCATTACTGAGTTTATAAAGCAAAAGCCTATCTGAACTACTTTAGCAAAAGAGACAAGCACCTCATAAACAGTTGAATGTGTCCTGCATCAGATTTTATTATTCTAAACAGGTTTGTGAGAAAGGTCCTTGATTCGAATTTGGAATGAATAAAATAGTAAAAAGACATGCTACCTGGTCTATAACTGTCAATGGCCAACTAAACAAATTATTAAAAGGCAACAGGAGAAGTAGAACCATAAGATAGACTCCCAATCATCCTTTAAAGAGACATGAAGGGAAGTCAAATCTAAGATGAAGAGTTTAATCAAGAAGTAGCCATATGCATGCGGAAGGTACTCAATAGACGAATGTACCAAAAAGAGACAACACCCTTGGATTCAGAAAGAAATGACACGATTCTGAGCAGACAGAAATGCCAGCACTGTCACTGTGGTTGAAACGTCAGCGCCGAGGCTGTGAGTACTAAAGCTCTTTCTGCAGGGAGCACAATGGTCAAAAGTCAATTTACTGACCTGCCAATACATTCTGTTGATATCTAAGAAAGAAAACATAGAAAGCAAAATCTCATTTGTGTCTTCCGCTGTGCAATCAGTGACTACTTCTACAATTGTTACTAATTATTAATATTGTACTAACTGTGCCTACAGTAGGTGAGACATGGGTCTCTGGACTGACTTTCAGTCTGCTCTCCTGCCCTACCTGTAGGAGGAAAACAAGAACTCTTCACCCTCCCAATGGAATTATGTATCTCTGGGCACAGAATCTGCCCTACTTGTTTTTTTTATATTTCACCTATTGAATTTCAAATATTTAGAAGGAGTTTTTAAAACATCTACTTACCAATCCCCTTAGGAGTTAAGAACTGAAAGTCTGCTGTGTGCTGCATTTCATACCAGCATTATTACATTTGCTAGAACCACCACTGTAATATTTATTACTGGAAAACAAGAAAGCTGTATCTATCCTATAGGGGATTTAACAATATAGAATTTCAGATCTCTAAAAGATTTCTCATTAAATAGTCAGTACAGTTAGCATGATAAGCAGTCCCAAAATGTTAACATCATTAAGATTAAAAAAAAAAAAAAAAGGCAAGTTACCCTAGGTTACCAGAGTATGGAAGAATATTATACTATTTCCCATTTTGGTTACTTGCATTCCTAGGTAGCACTAGTGATAAGGAACCTGCCTTCTAATGCAGGTGACATAGAGTTGCTGGTTTGGTCCCTGGGTCAGGAAGATCCCCTGGAGGAAGGCATGGCAACCCACTCCAGTATTCTTGCCTGGAGAATACCAAGGACACAGGAACCTTGTGGGAAACAGTTCATAGGATTGCAAAGAGCTGAACACAACTGGAGCAACTTAATACATAGCAACAATGGAAGCAAAAGTCCTTACCCACTAAAACCTTTACTGAACTATTTATGGGTGAAATGTATGATGTCTGGATTTTACCTTAAAATACTTCAGGATAAAAAACAGAGATAAAGTACAGGGAAGTAAATGAAATAAAAAAATATTCAGGTTGGTGACTATTGAGGCTAAGAGATGACAATACAAGAATGTATTATATTGTTCTTTACTCTGTATGAAGTTTGAATACTTCCATAATAAACAATAAAAAGAGCAGAAAGTAAAGTGTTAATACGCCTATATTTTCTGTTCAATTCCCTTCCTTTTCGTTTTCTCACTGGAATCCTGAGGGCAACTCCAATTCATACAGAAGTAAAAATAAAATCTCAGGAAAACTTTTGGACTGACTACAGCACAGAAATATTCTGATTCTGCTTGCAGATTTATTTTCCATCCCAAATATGAGGTAATAATGGAAATGGAAAGAAAAAACGGGGGAAAATGGAGATGAGAATAGGACTATGCAAAAGAAACAGGATCTTCAAAGCAAAATGGGAAGGGAGAACCTAAGCTGTAAACTGCCCTTGAAAATTCAACCTCTTTTCATCCATCTTTGCTATTCTACAGACCTGAAGGAAGAGAAGGCACTTGGATGCCTTTGCTGTGGCTGGTATAAAAAGACATCATTAGCCCCTACACAAAGTGCAATAAATAAATCAGTGGAAGTTCCATTCAGCCCAGTATATGCTCAAATGGCATAAATACTGTGCACAGGGAGCTTTGCAAAATTAAGCTGGTTTCTAGGTTTTGTTTTTTTTTCAGTTATCTAAAAATGAATTTGCTTTGAGAAAATTTAGAACTTTAGCTCTCCAAATTTTTCCAGCATTTTTTGAGGTATAATTGGCAAAACCTCAATATATTTAAAATGTACATGATTTTGATATATGTATACACTGTGAAAGTATTCCCACCTTTGATACATCCATCACTTCACTTGTTTCTTATTTTTTGGTGAGAACACAAGTTCTATTCTCTTGGCAAATTTCAATTATACAATACAGTATTATCAACTCTACTCACCATTTAAATCTCCAAATTTGAATACAATGGGGAAAGCTACATTTTAAAAGCCATAAAATATTCAAATGAGAGGCAAACCTTATATTTCTCAATACATTCATTTTAAAAGAGAAGTACTAAGTAGTCTCAAATTCTACAATGAGAATAATTACTGAAAGAAATTGCACATGTGTTGATTTGAGAACTAGAGAATTCCAGGTACCTTCTCATCTTCAGCCTAACTTCTAGGTAGAACAACCTCCAGACCAACAGTTTGCCATATTATAATGCACTCATTCATCTTTCACTAAAATAGTTGAAATCTATTTTATAAATTAAATGTACATACATTACAGGTTTATATACTTATGAACAAGAACAAAAAAAGAAAAACTTCAGTGCAAATCTAGAACTTGCAGGAATAACATGGTAAACTTACATTTTCAATTAGTTTATTGAATTTACTGCTTTATAGCAGTTGTGTTATTATTTAAGGGTATTCAAAGAAAGAAATCTAGATCAGAAAGAATGGATAAATAACAAGGTCCTACTATATAGCACAGGAAACTATATTCAATATCCTGTGCCAATCCATAATGAAAATACTATAAAAAAAGAATTTTTATATATACATATAATTGAACCACTGTGCTCACTCAGTGTCTGTGGGGTCTCTGGGTTCTGGTACACACAAGGTTTGTTTGAGCCCTCTAAGCATCTCTGGCAGGTAAGGGGTTTGATTCTAAATGCGATTTTCCCCCTCCTACTGTCTTGCTGGGGGTTCTTCTTTGCCCTTGGACATGGGGGTATCTTTTTTTGGTAGGATCCAACATTCTCCAGTTCAACGGTTGTTCAGCAGTGAGTTGCAGTTTTGGAGTTCTCACAGGAGAAGATGAGCACACGTTCTACTCCACCATCATCCAACTCCTCTTAAAAGAAGCAGGAGATATTAAGAAGAGGTGGGAAGAATACAGAGAACTGTACAAAAAAAGATAATGACCCAGATAACCACAATGGTGTGATCACTCACCTAGAGCCAGACATCCTGAAATGTGAAGTCAAATGGTCCTTAGGAAGCATTACTACGAACAAAGCTAGTGGAGGTGATGGAATTACAGCTGAGCTATTTAAAATCCTAAAAGATGATGCTGGGAAAGTGCTGCACTCAACTTGCCAGCAAATCTGGAAAACTCATCAGTAGTCANCTCTTGAATATACTATCTAGGTTGGTCATAACTTTTCTTCCAAGGACTAAGCATCTTCTAATTTCATGGCTGCAGTCACCATCTGCAGTGATTTTGGAGCCCAAAAATATAAAGTCTGACACTGTTTCCACTGTTTCCCCATCTATTTCCCATGAAGTGATGGAACCGGACGCCATGATCTTCGTTTTCTGAATGTTGAGCTTTAAGCCAACTTTTTCACTCTCCTCTTTAATACTCAGAGCCTATTACCCACCCCCTAAAAAAAATGTGGAAGAAAAGAACTTTTGAAAGACACCTCCTTTTTAATCTATTTTCAGCCTGCTTTAATTTATCTGTCAAAGAAGAGAGATGAGATTTATGCTGCTGATTCCAAGATGTTGCATGAAGTGGTAAATATCAGCACTAGACTTTGGATTTAAATAGGCTTAGGTTTGAATGCCAGCTCAGTGGCATATGAATTATGTGACATGGGACAAGTTTCTTATTATCTTTCTTTACCTGTAAGATAGGCATAAAATATTACCTTATAGAAGTGTCAAGGGGATAAGAAATAATTTATGTAAATGGCACGTTACCTGGCACATTACCACATTTTGAGTAGGTACTCAGTAAACTTTCTGTTAAAAGATTATTAATTTTTTCATGAAATAATTTCAAAATTATGGGAGCTTATGAATAGTAAGTAACACTTAAAGACATGACACCCTCCTGGAAATTTTTCTCCAAAACATAAAAAAGTCAGTCTGTATTCTTAGTCCATGCTGATTTTGTTATTTATGAACATTTTTATCTTAATAGCAAAAACAACAGAAATATTTAAGCACATATTAGCATTCAGACTTATGGTTTGCAAACAAGACAGTTGAAATGGAACCATTTCTTTCATTTCCCCACTTTAAGGAAAAAAAAAGAAAAACTATTTTGAGCAAATTATGTATAAAACAGCGGCAAGGTCTGTCAGGCAGTAACAGTGTCTTCTTCCTAAAAACAGTGGTTCTCACCCAGTGTTTAGACTCATGAGGAATTAGCTCTAAAATTAGAATTACATCCAGATTCTGTGATAGAACTTTTGAAAAATGACCTCAGTTTGGAAATTACATTTGAAAGAAAGGGTGAATGTTATAGCTTTAATGTTTACTTACTCTTTTTATCTAGCCATGGGCAATAATATTTCCAGATACCCAAATGACAAAATAGATAGAAACTTGATTCAAATTTAGAGAGAATGATTATCCCATGCTGGTTCAACAGAACAATTAAAATACATTCTTCATCTTACATGAACTGTATTTAATACTGCATTCAACTTGAGATTTGTAAAATACCATAAATCCTAAATATAAAAACAACCAAACCCACTTATACTTCTCAGCACTCAGATCACATATAAGCATGAAAATGTGTTCTGGGAAGATCAAATTTCCCATCTAGTTGTCTAAAGGACATTAACCCTCCATTATTTATTGGGTCTATAATAAAAGAAATTCCTGCATGGACCCCAAAAAGAAAAAAAAAAATTGTCATGGTTCCCAGGGAGAAAAAATAAAAAGCAAGGATTATCCTTGCAAGCAAAGAAGAGAATAGATTTTTTGTCTTTTTTTTTTAACCAAGTTGTCAGAGGAGTTGCCATGGGCACCAGTGGGGGCCTCAGTTTAAATGTCAGATTTCTCTTCAACTACTGTCTTTTTAGCATTTTTTCTTTGTTACTCTGTTTTCTCCTTCATCTTATTTTTTTCAGGATTTAAATAAACATTTTTTTGTTTTAGTATTCTTGAAGTATCTTTTTTTATTCCCCAAAAGAACAAAAAAGTTTTGCATTTAAGTGAGTTATCATTGCTTCATTGCACCCATATTTACATGATGTAACAGAAGTGAAATCATTTAAATCATACAGAGGTATCCAAACACAGCAGAGTAGGGTTAGTCACTAGAAATAACAGAATTTAATCACGTTAACTATCATTACACAAACGCTACTGTATGTCATATGGTGTATTCCATTATTTACTTGATAGAGTGTGTGTGTGCATGAGAGAGCTAGAGAGAAATAAGGAAGTATCCATGAAAGGGCAAATGAGAAAGTTAAAAATCTTATTCTTGACTTCCCTGCAGTCCAGGGGATTGGAATGTGGCACCTCCACTGTAAGGGACACAGATTAAACCCCTGGTTGAGAAATTAGGATTCCACATGTCACGTGGCATTGTCAATAAATAAATAAATAAAAGTTTAAAACTAAGTTACTGTCTTAAAAAAAAATCTTATTCTTAAGGGCAAGACTGATATGGGCTAGTCACAGTGAGTATTTAAACTCATACAGCTTACATCCAAGTTTAAAAGTTTAAATCTAAGTTTTTAAAAATCGTGTTAGAAAATCAAGTTGCCTGATCTGGCAGGAGCAAACAGAAATGACTATTTTTATTCTTCAGAAAAACGAATTGGCAAGTTGATTTGGTTCCTAGGCTTTCATTGTTTAGAAAGCAAAACCAAATTCAACTGTCTGTCTGCCCTGGGCTTTTACTCCTCCCCTTTGAAAAGCTAGGCATTCACATTTTGCATACTTTTTGCTAGTGTTAACATTCAAATAAACATACTGACCGCAAGCAACTTCATGAATAGGGAAGGCCGGCCAGTGGAGGGATTTATATCTCTGCCCATATGATTGTGTCAGGCACTGTCCTGGGGGTCCCCAGCGTGAGTGCCGTCATTTGCATAAGTGAAGGCCCTCTTCCCATTGGAGGGAAAAGGAGAAAGCTACATGTCTGTCAACTAAATGCCTGTGGGCTAATCACCGCAGAAAAATCCATGGATTATGTGAGTGGATTTGAATAACCCTGCAGGAGTAGGGAGGTACAGAAGTACTGAGTCATCTATTTAACATCCCTACAGACCAGTCTCTGTTTACTTCCTACTCAAACAGTTGAATGTCCTCAAATTAAGAGACTTTTAGGTTTCATTGCTATAGGACAAATTAGACTGGTAAACTGTGGAAACTGGATGGTTCCACAACTTCAAGGAAAATGGTTGATACATGAGTAATTCCTTAGTAAAACTAACAATATCTCATAAACCACAGAGCAGCAGTTAAAATACTACTCTCTTAATAGTGATAAACTGCCATTGTACCATATGTCAGAAAACGACTTTGCAAAGTAGACAGCAACATGAGGCTTTCATGTCTCCAGGCGGGAAGGAAAGTAGGAGCCATCCAAGGGAGAGAGAGGAACGCGAGAAGAAGCCATTGTGAATTCCCTTCCTGCCAGAAGGAAGTCCTAGCAGAGTGATCATCCGTTTTTATCTTTTGTTTTCTACCTTATTTTACTAAGAAAGAAGCATCCTCTTACACATAAATAATTCAGAACTTTGGTCAAGTATGTATTGAAGGCTATGCTGTGAGCTGTGTTGCAGGTAAAAGAGAAAAGTAAGACAAAGGAAGAAACAAGTGTGAAAACTTAAAAGCAGGAAAATCTAGAACTGAATGTACAGCTGTGCTGTATAGATCATCCAAAGTGACAGGACTTCCCATATGGGGGAATGTCTGTCAAGGTTGAACTGGTTCAGCGGCTTGAAGGCAGTAATGGGATAAGGCAAAGGGCCTAAAACTGTGTGTCCACATACTTGACTATTTACATTTAAATTTACATATAAGTAAAAATAAAATTTAAACATAAGTTCCTCACTCACAACATGTGGCTATGCAGCTACAGAACATTTCCATCATGCCAGAAAGTTACACAACAGAATCCTAAAGGATGGGTTTGATTTGATGTAGTGAAAAGGCCAGGTTTGCACTTTCTAGCAAGGGAACTGAGTAAACACATAAAAGTGGAAAGGAATGTGACATTAAGTTCCTGGGCAAAGGAAACGACTAGAGTGACTGGACGAGAAATTTCTATATTAGAAAGTGAAGGGGGAAAAAGACAAGAAAGGCGAAGCCTAAAGGCAGACAGATGCAGGGAGCAAGAAAACACGGTGACAGAAGCTGTATTCAAGGATGATGATTCAGACAGCAGCGTGACTGGATCAGGGAAGGCAGCATCTAAAGGTCCAGAGATTTCCTCTGGGGCTGCCCCCATAACCCCCCTGTGCAAAGATGATGGTTTACCCCAGAGGAGTGATGGTAAATGAGAGGAAAGGATAAATGCTTTTTAATTCTTAAGAAAAATCGTCTCTAGAAATTGGGAGTGGGGAAAGCAGAAAATGGGGAGAGGTAGTACACAATCACTTCAAGTTGGTCAACAAGCGTCAAGGAGAACTGTAAGCTTTCAAACAGATGTAGCAATATGCTGGTGAGTCTCAGTCCTTCACTCCCTCTGCAGAGCCCATGAGCCCCCCCNGTTGGGGGCAGGAAGAGAAGGGGGCGACAGAGGATGAGATGGCTGGATGGCATCACCGACTCGAGGCACATGAGTCTGGATGAACTCCGGGAGTTGGTGATGAACAGGGAGGCCTGGCGTGCTGCGATTCATGGGGTCACAAAGAGTCAGACACGACTGAGCAATTGAACTGAACTGAACAGATACCTGGTCCTAAAATGTTCTTTCCAGTCAAGATTCAAAACAAAAGAACAAGTGAAATTGAATTTAATAGACATTTAAAATTGAATTTCACAAGTGGTCCAGATTTTTTTTAATAATACATTAAAAAGATAATTTATTCCCTCTTCTCCCTAGAAACCATCAAAAATAAGAAGAAAAATAATTCTATCTGCAATAGAAGATTTCTACAAACCAGAAGTACACAATTTGATAAAACGTCCTTAAATGCAGAGAAGGTCAACTGGGGTACTTGGTGACTCATGAGAGAATGTCTCAAACCACAAGACTCTAAGTAAGAAGAGTTTTTGACCTATAAGATCAACAATAGCTTGTTTGGAACAAGAACAGAGACACAAGGATGTGAGGGAGCCTGAAAGTGAAAGTCGTTCAGTCTTATCTGACTCTTCGTGACTCCATGGATTACACAGTCCATGGAATTCTCCAGGCCAGAATACTGGAGTATGGAGCTATTCCCTTCTCCAGGGGATGTTCCCAAACCAGGGAGCAAACCCAGGTCTCCTGCACTGCAGGTGGATTCTTTACCAGCTGAGCCACAGGGAAGCCGTGAGGAAGGCTAGATCCAGTTTACCATAAAATTTTGAGAAGCAGAGACAATGGCACTAAACGAGGATCCACACAGCCAACCAGATCTGCAAAAAGGCATCAGTCAGTTGGACAGGAGAGTTGAGAAAAAATGAAAGTGAAAAAAAATTACTTACAAACATAATTGCATATCATGGGAGAATTTCTACAGTCTTGGCCTCATCACACAGACATTTTGCAAAGAGCTGATTCATAAAAATTTATCTCATTAAAAGAGAGTATTAATTAAAGAGAAAGCAGAGTAGATCTAGTATGAAGATTAAAAGATTAGGGAAGAAAGGAAATTCAAGCAAAATATATTATCCCCCAATTGTTATCACATTACATCATAAATTTATTTAAAGTTATAATTTTGCCACTTGCAGCAACATGGATGGACCTAAAGACTATCACACTGAGTGAAGAAAGTCAGATAAAGAAAGACAAATATTGTATGATAGCACTCATATGTAGAATCTAAAAACCAATACAAATGAATCTATATACAAAACAAAACAAAGATCACAGACATAGAAAACTAAAGGAGAAAGGAAGGGGAGGAATAAATTAGGAGTATGGGATTAACAGATATAAACTATTGTACATAAAATATAAGAATTTACTGTATGACCCAGGGAACTACATATCTTATAATAATTTATAATGGAAAATAATCTTAAATATATATATATATATATATATATAATTGAATCACTTCACTGTACACCTGAAACTAACACATCATACATTAACTATACATCAATTAAAAAAAAAGGAAAAATAATAAACAGGATAATGTCAATAATAAGAACAGAATGGAAACTAGTCATCCAGATACCGAAATAGTTCATAAAAACCATACCATTTTCATAAAATCTTAAGAATGTGCGATATTTATTCATGACTGGAAAAAACAAATCAATAGAACCGAGATGAAAACTACAGAATTAGATCTAATATGTATATGAATGTAGCATGATAAAAATAGGATTTCAAATGGGGAAGATGGGTTATTTAACAAAGGATTTTCAGACAACTTGGCAGATACAGAGGGAAAAAATCGAGATTTATCCCTAACCCATGTATTACACAAAATAAATTCCAAATAGATCAAAGATTTAAAAAGGGAAATACCTTGCTCATGCTCAGTCACATCCAACCTTTGCGACCCCATGGACTATAGCCTGCCATCTCCTCTGTTCATGGGATTCTCCAGGCAAGAATATTGGAGTGGGTTACCATTTCTTCCTCCAGGAAATCTTCCCAACCCAGGGATTCAGCTCATGTCTCCTGTGTCACTTCATTGCAAGCTTCTTCCCATCTGAGCCACCAGGAAAGCCCAAAGATACCTAAAAATACTAAAAACAACATAAAATAATTAATAATCTCAGAAAAAGGAGGACTTTCTGAGTGTGTTGCAAAACTCAGAAGCTATAAACAAAATAACTGCATGAAAATTTAAATTTTCTCATGCAAAAATTATAAAAATCAAAAGACAAATGAAACGCAGAAAAAAATGATAACTTATAGACTAACTTACTTTTATACACAAATTTTGCCAATCAATAAAATAATAATCTAATAGAAGAAATGAGCAAGGTAAAAAAGAATTAAGCAGAAAACACAAATGACTCTCAACATACAAAAGGGCACTCAACTTATTCAATAACAAGAAAAAGTAAATAGTTATATATTTGACGTATTCATAGTGATACATATGTATATTATGTATTCTATATGCACACACAATATCATTAGTATATGCAAAACAACAGGTGCTACCGGTTGCCTTTGAAAGAAGTACTTTGTACTATTTGTATTACCAATGCCACAAATAATTAGATGAATTTTTAGTTACAAATTTAAAGTTTTAATTAAACATATATCATTGATGAAAGCTCTCTTCCCTTTATTTTCTCTTTCTTGGGTTCCTTTACTCTTTCCTCCGTGCATGAAGTGAGTAGAGAAATGTGAAGCTGGTTGGGATGACAAATAGTCTCTCTTAGGTAGAAAAAGATCAGATTCAGAAAAAAATAGAGCCATAAAATTTGAAATATTTCCTGGCTAGCAGTCTGCCAATCCGTATATTAAAAAAAAAAGAAAGAAAGAAAGAACGGTGTTCCAGACTCCAAGGTCAGGATAAGACACAGAAAAGGAAAAACTGCTGGGAAATTTATGTTTGGTACGGCTCCTTTTTTAATTTCTCTGGTTCTTTAAGCTGACACCCTGCACACATCAGCAATACTTCCCAAGCCAAACTGCCTTCATTTCTGAAGAAAGAGAAGAAGGTGGGCCCTTCATTCCAGAATCTGTGGTCCTGCAGGCATCTCAATGGGGGTGACTGTATCTCTTGTTATTCTCCTTTATTACTGTAAGCCCAAATTGCAATGTAGCTTCATAACAGCCTTTAAATTAATATGAAGTGCTAGCTGCTGAAATTCTTGTTTTACTATGAATCAATAGTCAAACATAAAAGTTTTATCTTCCATAAATGCTAATAAGCAGGTCATTCATACCAGCCCTAAGGCAAGCAATTCAAATGAAAATCTAAACAATGTATTTGCAAAATTCTAAGCACTTGGTTTCCCTTTCCTCCACAGGGAGGAACAAGGGTGATGGATAGGATCTTCACGAGGTCAGCTGAATATCGGCATGAAAGTCATCCAGGTTTTATTTTCCTTCTGAAAGCAGGGCCTGAGACCAGGACCTCAGTGGAGTTGGCTGACTTGGGCGGGGCTCTCAGGAAGCAGAAGTGAGGGACCCTGAAGAAGGACACAGGGAAGGGAAGGAAGCCAATTAATGAATTGCTGAGCTGGTTATCACTTCTCGGAGCTGAGATCCAATCCCAACCGAGATCCTCAGAGAAACCGTGTAGACCACACCCTTCGCTTTTCCTCTGGAGGCTGGGAGGTTGAGATGTTCATCTCTCAGTGTTACCCCTCCAGGAGCACTAATGCCCTGCACTTTCAGGCTGCTGTGTGTGGGGGCTGAGCTGCCCAAACCTTCAGAAAACACCAAGAGACACAAGAACTTGAGGTAGAACGCTTGTCAACGTTATAGAAACATCCCACCATAGCTGCTACCAAAGTCACAGTGAGCCAAAGGGATGAGGTGCAAGCAGAAAAAACAACAACAACAACAACAACAACAAAAAAAAAAAAAAATATAATGAACAGTAAAATAGTAAAGATATATCTGGCCCTTTCTCTGGTGTTGTGGGCAGTGTGGGGTCACTTCCAAGGCATTTCCTTCTGTTTAACTTCTGTTTGCTAATCTCTTCAGTGTCTGATTTCTGCCCTGACACAGGTGGGGTGGTGGTGGACACTTTTTTTTTTTTTAGGCTCACTTGTTCAGTCACGCTGTG
>SJYV01036893.1:189009-208573 GCA_006410875.1 Neotragus pygmaeus | reverse complement strand
TATATATATATATATATATCTGCTGCAGGGGTAAAGAGATGAAGTTGAAGATGGAGCTGAGAAAACTAATTGCATAAACATATTTACGTCATACCAAAGTCTAAGGGGCTTCTAATGTTTCTTGCAGGAAGATAGTGATAGTTATCAGACAGGATTTCAGTGGCCAGGGTCTAGTGGTTTTATAGAACTAAGTTAATAACCCCTTGTATTGGGGGATATATTTGACAATTCAGATGTTTACTGAGGGTCACCAGATAAAATGCCCAAAGTAAAGCACATTTATTTTGAAATTTCTGCTGAATAGAATTAAACCAAAAGTTAAGATTATTTCCACACCAAACAGTCTTATTCATTGAGTTCCTTTAGGTTAGCATTCATCTTAATGAGGCAGAGATGTCGCCTAAACCACAGCTCCTACCGATTCCCACAATGAAGCTCTCATTTCCTGATAGTGAAGCGCTACATTTCCCACTGCCTTCACATCTACTTAGGAACACGTGACTTGTGCCCCTAAATTCGTTGTCCCACAGGTTCCTTCTTTCCAGAGTCTTCTGCAGGCACAGGGTATGAGCATTCACCCAGTTTTTCAGGGTCACAACTGTGACAGGCAAAGGCAAACACTTTTTTTACTTGGATTTTCAAAGAGACTTCTTTTCAACCTCCCCAGCATCTCCTTTTTTCAGAGATTGTTGTCGTTCCCAATTCTAGAAATTTCCTGGCACTGCTCAGTGGGAAACAGCTAATCCTAATTTTTTTTCACAGCCAACTTCGTGTCCATTTTTTTTTGGGGGGGGTCAACTAATTACCACTTGTCCACTTACTTTCAATGTTCAAAATTGGATTCCTATTTCTCCTCTTCTGTTCTATTTTTTTCTCATAGTTTTAAGCCCAGAATTTCTGTTGTAGTGTGGTCACAAGGAGTGGATACAAAAGCAGGCATTCTGTCATGTTTAACATTTATTATCCAAACATAGTTATATATTAACTGTGTGCTGCAGACTTCAAAACATGAATACAGCCTGGCTTGTTTTTTCTAGATCTTCCTAATTAAAGTAATATATCTAAAGAAAATACATTCTAGGTAAAATAGTCTTCCAAAAATTCCCTTACCCTCCCAATTAAGAACATAACAAATATTTGATACACATTAGAAAATCTCTTGCTGTTTCATACTGAATAGAAATACTTGCTGCTTCATGAATAGAAATTTGATGTGTGTGATACCTGCTAATTGTTTATATTTCGTATCTGTAAAGTGACTCAAGGCCAAATATCCAAACCTTGAATGACTCACTGAGATGTCTCTCCTGAAACTAGTCACTTTCTAAAACTATATTTCAACAAATTGAAACAAAAACCATTCATCACTAAGACAGGGAGCCTTGGATGGATTTTCTGGATGTCTGTGAGGAACCAAGTATCCAGAACAATCTAGTCTTCTCACAGAAAGAAAAGGCTATTAGAGAGACCTGACAAACAGCTGTGGCAGCTTGTACAGGATATAACACAAAACACAAGCCAAAAAAAATGAGGGCACAGGAAGGAAACCAATACAAGAAAATAGAGCGAGGAATCTGTCAGTGTTATTCGCTTGTTTGATTGTTATTCACATAGAAATATAGAAATATACATAATGATGCTAGAAACCAGCAACGGCTTCATGAATCAGTTATATATCACATTTACTGCCTCAACACTGTGAACTGGGAGCACACTCAAACAATCGCTCTGCTATCAATGCCCTTGCTTGATTTGTGTAGCTTTGCAGCTATTTCCTAAAGAAAAAAAAAATTGCCTATAAAAGGACTGCATATAGACTAGATTCCTGTTGTTTGGGCTTTCGATTCTTCCACCAGTCAGGCTTCTCTGAAGCAGCACTAAATCCATAAAGAAGGCTCAGTTTGTATCTGCCAGCACCGTTTAAATAAATATTCTACTCTGACAAAGAAAACTGTATCTACTCTATAGGGAAACAATACGGAAAATAATAATTTAAGTATTTTTATAATAATGCACCCTGATTGTTGCCTTGTCCTCCTCCATAATAGCTCTCACTTTGGGCAGGTGGAAACAAAGAATATAAAATAGGGTGATCTGTCATTTCACTGGAAAAATACACTCTCAGCCCTTAGCATTAACTATCTAAACATTTCAGTTAGTGAGATGGAGAAGAGGAAAGAGTAAAAAAAGGGATTCTGACAATGAAAGTGATATTTCAGCTCAGTCCAAAGAAGCAATCTCTGTTTCTTTCACTTAAAGATGTCTTTGAAGTCACTGAAGTCAGTGGGTGGGAGACCACAGCCCAAAACAGGCGCAGAGGCAATTACCGGATTCCTTTTCCTTGAAACACTGTTCACTTGCCAGGTAACCAGACCAGTAGCAAACAGAACTAAGAAATTAGCTGTGACATTTGGGTCATGAAGGGAGTCAGTTTTGAAACTTCCAATACCAATTTGGTTAACAAATTATTTGGCCTTCTATACGTTCAAATCACTAAAAGTCATCCTTTACCCTTAGATCATTATCCTAGAAATCACTTTGCAACAATTTAACTTTGTGAAATGTAGATGAAATCTTTCACTAATGTTCATGTCATTTTCAACTTTGCAATAGGAAAAAAAAAAAAATCTAGTCACAAGATACATTCTGAATGGTCAAAGGGAAGTTTCTTTGCTTTCCTTTCATCCTCAGTTCCATACTTGGGAGAACTGAATGACATTTTGTACATCAATCCAAATTTGTTTTCCTGTCTTCTTATTTCCACCCTCTCTCCAAGTTGTAGTTCTCTGGCTACAAGCCACCATAACTTTCTACGAATGCAATCAAGACTATTGGGAAAAGTCAGGCTCAGAAGAGGCAGTGGACCTCACAGCGGAGGCCAGCATCCCCCATGTACATCCACACGGCAACAGGGCAGTGCTGGCTGAGGAAGGCGGCGATGCGATAACCCAGAAGAGAGGGCGCTCAGTCCCAGTATGCTGTAAGTGGTATGCAGGGGGCTCATAACTTTTCAAGTGTGCCAGTGTGTAGAATGAGAAGGGGCTGGAGGCCTTACAAAAAATACCAAAAATGAAACACTCAGTATAATCCACACCTTAGTTCCTGTACTTCCCAAAGAACAAGACTTAACAAAAGCTTAACATGCACAAACAAATACTCTTATCTTCCCACCTGGTATTGTGCAAAGAATAATAACTGTTATTAATCTGCTGACATTTTCAACTTCTTTGGGGGATTTTTTTTTACTATGAATAACAGTGAAATGTGTCTTATACAGCTTTCACAATATCTAATAAGCGACTTCACTTTCACTTTTCACTTTCATGCATTGGAGAAGGAAATGGCAGCCCACTCCAGTGTTCTTGCCTGGATAATCCCAGAGATGGCGGAGCCCAATGGGCTGCCGTCTGTGGGGTCGCACAGAGTCGGACACGACTGAAGCGACTTAGCAGCAGCAGCAGCAGCAATACATAACAGTGTAAGATCAATGTCAGAGCAAAGAAGAAGGGGAAAAAAGAGAAGGATAGGAAGGAAAGCAAAAGGGAAGGAGGGTAAAAAGTTGTCAAGAAAAGATGGAAAGGGGCGATTAAGGAAAGAGGTAAGGAGGGAAAGGAAGACAAAAGGAAGAAACAAATATGTCTGTTCTTAATATTTAGTAACTGGATCAGGGATACCTATTGCCTTTTTCACCCCTATAATGAGGACATCTGAGACCCGCTAGAGAAAACACATATAGACAAATAATTCCCTCAATAAATTCATGTCCTCTAGTACCACCTGAGACCTCAGTACTATTTATCTTTTTATTTGTCTGTGATCAATATTACATCCCATTTCCTCCAATATCTGTTCCTTACTTTGTCTTCTTTCCAGCTCACTTTTTACTCACCACAGAAACTTAATTAGAAAATTGAAACCATAAAGTATTCTTTATGGTGTTCTTCCCTTCCATCTATAAATAAATCTATATCCACATATATGCTTAACCTTAGGGTCCGGAAGCTGAGGTGTGTCTCCTAATCAAGTTCAACTTGTCTCCATGCTCCTTGGCCTTATCTTGCCATTTTCTGGGTCTTTCCTTATTTTGTCCTCTCTCTCCACGTATCTTTTTTTTTCAGGCAAGGTTTTATTGGGGCACCTGCTGCAGCAGAGGGGAGCAAGAACAAGTAGCAGTTCCCCTCGCTTGCCCCTCACTGAGGAAGAGGGATGAGTCTTTTTCTTATATGGGGTGAGGACAGGGCTGTGTCCAGGGGTCGGGCTGGAAGGTGGCTTAGGCAGTTCACCCACCCCTTAGGTGGTATCGTGGGCAGGAAACCAGTGTGGTACCCTGCTTCCTCCTTGTATCTTTACTCACTCCCTTTCTATCGTATCCTCAAGTCTAAAAAGCATATTGAAGTGCTCCTTAGCACCTAAAACATAATCTCTCTCAAGACTGTGCATCTTACTGCATCCAGTCATACACAGTGACTTTTTTCCCTTTCTTTATGAATATCTTTTTTGAAGATAACTCTATTTCTTCATTCCCAACCCATTTTCCAACTAACTTCAGCCTATCTTCTCCCCTAAAACATTATTTGGTTACTGGGTCTTTAAAGACTTTTCAATTTACTCCAAAATTGTGACTTGCAGTTGTCATGCACCATTGCACTCTCTTTTTTAAAATTTATCATCTTAGTAGTGCTCTCTGCTCATCCTGGCACTGATAGCAACATTCTCCTTTTTGAACACCATCACCCTATTCGTTCCCACTAACTCCGTATTCCTGCTTCTCTTAATAACTGACGTCTGTGCCATCTTTCCCTCCTTTTGAGATCCCCGTCCTATGTCCACCACCCCAGTGTCTGTCTGTACTAGTATTCTGTCATCAGCCTCATGGCCCATATGGGTGATCTAATCTTCTACTTATCTGTTAATAATTTCCCAGACAGATATCACCAGTCTAGATCATTCCTTATCTACTCTCTTTGGAAATTTTACCAATGTAAATCTTGAGAATCCTCAGAGTCAGAATATCCCAAATAACACCATCTTTATTAGTCAGGTTCCCTACAGAAAACTGCTGATACATTTGAAATACAATAAATTAAGGAGAGTTAATGATACATACATTGTTTACAAATATGTTTATATAGGGGGACCAAAAAACACAGTCCAGTAATACCAACCTCACTACCCAAGGTGGAAAGAATTGAGGAAAGATTTATGAAATCATGAGAACTGAAAGGAGAAAATGTATACAATGATGAGAACATTGATGTCTATTCACATCCATACAGGTCAACCCTGTAGGAGAGGAAGGAGGACAGGGAGCGGATCTGGAGGAACAAGCAGAAGATATGCAGCACAATGCACCCCTTTACTCCCTAACATCCACTCTTATCCTTTGTCAGGAGAAAAATACTAACACAAGATATTCAAGTTCCACCACTTAATGTGCACTGAAAAGTGTTACCAATTTGATCATAAGTTCATGTAAATTCTAGAACATGAGATATAATTGATATTCTTCCTATAAGCCAATAGTAAAGAAAGGGTTAAATAATTAAGTAACGAATCACAGAGTTGTTATGGTCCACAACTCTATCATTTTCATGACGACGAATTTGTTCATATCTTCTTTCAACACATATCTGACATTCTGCTTATCTTTCACTAGCACTTTGGCTACACAAGATTCTTTGCTTAGTAGGGTGACCCAAATCTTTATCTCTGCAGGGTTGGTCTTTGGAAATGTTATCTTTTTTCGGTTACCACTGTTTGACAGTGGCTACAGTTCTGGGGTGAAAGAGTAGTTAGAGGCCCTCCAGTGAGTCCCCTGAATTCTAAAAATAGTCTTCTCTCACCCATTCTTTAGCAATAAACCAACCTGTTTCTGGTTATGAGGATTAATCACCTTGCAAGTTGGATTCTCACCATTAAGGGTCCCAAATGTCCAAGGGGAAACCTCATCTTCTAATTTGTTGAAACCATGACTATTTTTTCTAGTGGAAGAAGTCCTATCTTGAGGACTAGGATGACCAAACCCACAACTCAAGGAGATGAAAAAGAATCAAAAAGTCTAACAGATTATGAGGTATAATGGTGAGCTTTGGAAATCTCCCCCTCTTTACTTTGTTTGACATACCTGTACACACTCTCTTAGACTGAGACAGCACCATGCGTTACTTACTTGCTGAAGACATACACCACATGCTACACAACAGTTCCCCAACTTTCAGGATGCCTGCATCTCAGCTTACTTCAAAAATTGAATTTTAGCAGTTTATTCTATTATTCCACCATGTCAACTGCTTCCTTGTGACATAAAATGTAAAAACCAGTGCAATCTTTGGTAGTAAGCCCAAGCCCATTTCCTCTGCGATCGTATCTGACCTCTGACCTCTACTTAGAGACTGTAGTGCAGCCACCGTGGCACAGACAAGGCGTTTTGAAAGTATGGGAGCAGTGATGCTGGCAGAGGGTTGGAAGCAGGGAAGGCAGGTCTACATTGAAAAAATGTGGTTACTCCTGGGAGGACAAAGCACCACACCCTACATGATCTGAAGTATTCCATGTAATCTGGAGGAGGAAATGGCAACCCACTCCAGTACTCTTGCCCGGAAAATCCTATGGAAAGAGGAGCCTGGTAGTCTACCGTCCATGGGGTCTCAAAGAGTCAGACACGACTGAGTGACTTCACTCACTTCACTCATGTAATCCCAAAAGGGAGCTGACTGATTCTGCCAGAAGATACTGGCCCCTCCTCTTGGCAGTACTCACCAGTGGCAGCACCGCTCAGATGATACTGAACCCACACATAGTCTCTGTTCCCGAAACCTTGATCAACCCACCCCTAAGATCATTGAATGAAAACAGAGGGCAATTAAGGCATGTTCTCCTGGAAGCTGGCAGGAGAAATGAGCCCCACTACTGACAGCAATAACCTGCTCATTAACACAATCTGTACTGAATTTCTTCTCTTACTCCTTCCCCTACCAGTGTCTTACTTACTTCTTCCCTTACCAGTGCCCCCTAGAGTGACCTCTCAAGTACTACTTTTATTCAAACCATCTTAGTCCTAGGGTCAATTTCTAGAGCTACAGTGATGTTAGGCAGCAGTCTCTTTCTTAAAATGGGATTACATTTCAAACAACCAATTGGCAACATGGAATCAATTCTCAAATAAACTTCTTTAATGCTAATCCCAGAGTCTGTATGAGATATTAGAATAGCTATACCATTATTTTTGTGGAGAAGGAAATGGCAACCCACTTTAATACTCTTGCCTGGGAAACTCCAGGGACAGAGGAGCCTGACAGGCTACAGTCCATGGGGTTGTACAAGAGTTGAAAATGACTTAGCAACTAAACAACAACCACCATTATTTTTTGGTGGTGTCTTTTACAAAGCTTCTCTCCTTTGATTATAGCAATAAAATATCTGCCAGTAGTCTTGCGCCCTTATGCAAAATTTTCTGGTAGTATTTCTTCAACTCTACATAGCAGTGTTGATATTTTAATTACCAAATATGCATTCACAAATCCTTAACAAAGATTACAATGGTATACAGAGCTTGGCTTGTGCCCTTCTCTTTAGCAAAATTTTCTCCCAGATTCTCTGTACTGATCTTAATTCTACAAACGCATCAAGCCTTTTCTTCCTGCTTAAGATATTTTGTCCCTTCGTCTCAGCCTTAAACCTTCCCATTCATTGCTTAGTTGAGCCCTACCAATTCTTCAGATCTTATTGTAAATAGGCCCCAGAATGATCTGCCCTAACACTCCAGCAGAATTGTCTCCCAATTATAGTAGCTCATAACATCTTATATTTTCCCTTTTTATCTCTTGTCACAATTTGCAATTATGTATGTATCTGGTTCGTTCCTAGCATCTGCCTCTAAACTCACAAGTCAAGGATCATATTTGATAAGTTCTTAAACACAGGGCCTTTTGCCATGTCTGCCAGATGGAAAGTAATCAATGCATATTTGACAAATAGATGAATAAAGAAGGAAATGAATGAGTGGAACTTTAAAAGCCACCTTAATCTTGTGATACATTGTCTGGAGTGTATATCTCATAGAAAGGGAGTAAGCATGCTTTTTATTTTATTTTATCTGTTTTTGTCAGGACTGTGGTACAGGATATCTTTAAATGCAATGCATAAAATATTTAAATTCCACAAATAAGCTTTTCTCCTCAGTTTTATTCTGCAGGCTATAAATATTTAGTGCTTTATTCAGTTTCATATTTTCTAGCATAAGCTAATTTCTCTTCTCTGCAAACAGATAAGCTGCATTAGAATCTATGTAAATAGGTAGCATTAGCATTTATGGTTTATAATCGCAGCCAAGCACTGGCATTCATTAAAACCATTTGTCTTCCTTTTGCTTTTCCTAAATTTTTGTCCTCTCTTTTGGTTTCATACCTCTATGCTAATTCTTCTTTGGGATGCTTTTCTTTTCTAGGCAGAGACAAGAACTATCATTATTAATTTTAAAATTGCATGATGCAAATCAAGAAATCATTAATTCCTTATTTTTTATAACTCTTTTTTTCTTTCTCCTTTAATTTCTAATAAATTTGGTATCTCTGTGCATCACCAGCTCCCAGAGCTTACTCAAACTCATGTCCATCGAGTCAATGACGCCATCCAACCATCTTATCCTCTGTTGTCCCCTTCTCCTCCTGCCTTCAATCTTTCCAAGCATCAGGGGCTTCTCCAATGAGTTAGCCCTTTGCATCAGGCAGGCAAACTATTGGAGTATCAGCTTCAGCATCAGTCCTTCCAATGAACACTCAGGATTGATCCCCTTTAGGATGGACTGGTTGGATCTCCTTGCAGTCCAAGGGACTCTCAGGAGTCTTCTTCAGGACCACAGTTCAAACGCATCAGTTCTTCTACACTTAGGCTTCTTCATGGTCAAAGTCTCACATCCATACATGACTACTGGAAAAACCATAGCTTTGACTAGACGGACCTTCATTGGCAAAGTAATGTTTCTGCTTTTTAGTATGCTGTCTAGGTTGGTCATAGCTTTTCCTCCAAGGAGCAAGTGTCTTTTAATTTCATGGCTGCAGTCACCATCTGCAGTGATTTTGGAGCCCAAAATTAAAGTCTGTCACTGTTTCCACTGTTTTCCCATCTACTTGCCATGAAGTGATGGGACTGATGACCTGATCTTAGCTTTCTGAATGCTGAGTTTTAAGCCAACTTTTTCACTCTCCTCTTTCACTTTCATCAAGAGGCTCTTTAGTTTCTCTTTGCTTTCTGCCATAGGGTTGGTGTCATCTGCATATCTGAGGTTACTGATATTTCTCCCTGAAATCCTGATTCCAGCTTGTGCTTCATCCAGCCTGGCATTTTGCATGATGTACCCTGCACATAAGTTAAATAAGCAGGGTGACAATATACAGCCTTGACATACTCCTTTCCTGATTTGGAACCAATCTGTGGTTCCACATCCAGTTCTAACTATTGCTTCTTGACCTGCTTATAGACTGTCTCTTATACACATCTCGGATCTGGAGGAACAAGCAGAAGATATGCAGCACAATGCACCCCTTTACTCCCTAACATCCACTCTTATCCTTTGTCAGGAGAAAAATACTAACACAAGATATTCAAGTTCCACCACTTAATGTGCACTGAAAAGTGTTACCAATTTGATCATAAGTTCATGTAAATTCTAGAACATGAGATATAATTGATATTCTTNGTACATGTGTGCTCAGTCATGTCCAACTCTTTGCAAGCCAATGGACTGGAGCCTACCAGGCTACTCTGTCCGTGGGATTTCCAAATGCTGGAGTGGGTTCCCATTTCCTCCTCTGGGGATCTTCCCAACCCAGAGATCAAATCAATGTCTCCTGCATCTCCTGCATTGGTAGGCCGATTCTTTACCACTGAGCCACCTGGGAAGCCCTAATTCACCNTCTGTCCGTGGGATTTCCAAATGCTGGAGTGGGTTCCCATTTCCTCCTCTGGGGATCTTCCCAACCCAGAGATCAAATCAATGTCTCCTGCATCTCCTGCATTGGTAGGCCGATTCTTTACCACTGAGCCACCTGGGAAGCCCTAATTCACCGTTATTTATTGATTGTTTCAGTTTCTAATTCACTGTCATTCTCCTTGCAAGTCACCTGTCTTAATTTATGATTTCACTGTTTGCAGATAATGCTTCCAAATCCTAACTACTCACATCATTAAGTCTTCTCCCCCACTGCTCTTATTCTTTACATAAGAAATTAACCAGATTTTGTCATTTTAAATATCTGCATACCTTTCATGATTTCAATTTTTTTTTTTTACTTTATATTACTTTACAATACTCTATTGGCTTTGCCATACATCGACATGAATCCACCACANGATGTCAGCAACTTAATCTCCTGTTCCTCTGCCTTTTCTAAATTCCTCTTGAATATTTGGAAGTTCATTGTTCACATACTGTTGAAGCCTGGCTTAGAGAATCTTGAGCATTACTTTGCTGGCCTGTGAAATGAGTGCAATTATGTAGCAGTTTGAACATTCTTTGACATTGCCTTTCTTTGGGGTTGGAATGAAAACTGACCTTTTCCAGTCCTGTGGCCACTGCTGAGTTTTCCAAATTTGGTTGCATATTGAGTGCAGCACTTTCACAGCATCATCTTTTAGGATTTGAAATAGCTCAACTGGAATTCCATCACTTCCACTAGCTTTGTTTGTAGTGATGCTTCCTAAGGCCCACTTGACTTCACATTCCAGGATGTCTGGCTCTAGGTGAGTGATCACAGCATCGTGGTTATCTGGGTCATGAAGATCTTTTCTGTACAGTTCTGCTGAACAGCCATTAACAGAAGGATGATGGATCCCACCAAAAAAAGGTACTCTATGCCCAAGGGCAAGGTGGTAGGAGGGGTGAAATCGCATTTAGAATCAAACCCCATACCCACCAGAGATGCTCAGGGGACTTGAACAAAACCTTGTTCCCACCAGAAGACCCCACAAAGACTGAGCCAGACATGCCTATGAGTGTTTGAGTGTCTCCTGCAGTGGTAGAGGTCAGCAGTGGCCTGCCGCAGGGGCAGGGGCTCTGGGTGCAGCAGCCCTGGGTGTGGCATAAGCCCTCTTGGAGGAGGTTGCTGTTAATCCTAGCTCTATAGAACTGCTAGAACTTACACAGGACTAGGGAAACAGACTCTTGGAGGGCACAAACAAAACCCTGTGTGAACCAGGACCCAGGAGAAAGGAGCAGTGACCCCACAAGAGATTGACCCAGACTTGCCCGTGAGTGTCTAGGAGTCTCCAGCAGAGGTGTGGGTCAGCAGTGGGCTGCTGCAGGGTCGGGGGCACTATGTGTGGCAGTGCATGTACAGGACCTTTTGAAGGAGGTTGCCATTACCTTCATTGATGGAGATGGTGAGAACTATCAGATTCTGAAAATACTTACAGGCCTCAGTATGCTATTTTATTTAGTTCCTGCATTCAAATCAGAGCCACTGATTTTGTTTATATAACAAAAGATAGTACTTGTCCAAATTTATTAAGTTATTGAGCTTTGAAAAGTGAGAGTTCACTTATCAATGGTTACTTCTATTTTGAAGGTAGCCCTGCTTTCTGATGGCTCAGATATGGACAGTTGAGAGGAGGCAGAGATAACTCCTGTTGTCTGAGAAGCTGGAAATATCTTGGATTTACTGAGATGCAAATAACCGCAGAGAGAGCATGTTGAGTTGGAGATGTTTGCTAGATGTCTGAGTGGAAAAGCCAGTGGCAGATACACAAATTTGGACCTCAGGGGAGAAGCCTAGGTGATAGATACAAAATTCGGAGTCAGTACATGAAGGACGTGGTCATCTTGAAACACTGCAGATTAGCTACTTAAGTGTTTCCCCAAATCTCCTTCCCTGTGAGTTCTCTGTTAGGGTTTGCCACATGAGATGGTTATGGACAGTTTGGCAGGTGGAAGTATACCAGCAGACCTAAAGCTCCAAAGGGCAGGCACCAGGCCAGGCTGTCCAAACATGCACGTTCTTGCTTATCTGCTTGTGCACCTTAATGGCACAAGCCACACTCAGGCATACAGTTGCCCCAGCTCGCACTAACTTTCCTCCTTTAGCTTCTCCGAGCCCTGGACCAGCATAAGTGCAGCTTGTTCCAGATGTCCAAGCAGGAGGAAGGTTCCAGTTTCTCAGTGGATTCCAGTTTACCCTTACTCACTGGATCTGTGTGGTCCTCACTCTCTCAGGCTTTATGTCCACATTTTATTCTAGACTGCCACCCCTAGCTCATTTACAGTGACCTTAAATCATACCAGATGCAGAGCCAACAGGCTTTCATAGAAGTTCAGCAGCAACCACAAAAGATCTCATACCTGTAATAAATCCCTTATTCCATATCATGTGGATTCTGCTTTGAACTCTAACTGATAAATATGTTACTTAAAGCCATGTAACTACAGGAAATTACTGAGGAATTATAGTATAACCATAGAAAATAAAAGGTCAAAGGATTGGATCCATAAATCAGGGTAAATTGGAAGTGGTCAAACAGGAGATGCAAGTGTGAACATCGACATCTTAGGAATCAGTGAACTAAAATGGACTGCAATGAGTGAATTTAATTCACATGACAATTACATCTACTACTGTGTGGCAAGAATTCCTTAGAAGGAATAGAGTGCCCCTCATAGTCAAAAAAGAGTCCAAAATGCAGTCTTGGATGCAGTCTCAAAAGTGACAGAATGATCTCTGTTCCTTTCCAAGGCAAATCATTCAATATCACAGTAATCCAAGCCTATGCCCCAACCACAAATGCCAAAGAAGCTGATGTTGAACAGCTCTATGAAGGCCTAAAAGACCTTCTAGAATTAGCACCAAAAAAAAAAAGAAGAAGAAGAAGCTGTCCTTTTCATCATAGGGGACTAGAATGGAAAAGTAGGAAGTCAAGAGATACCTGGAGTAACAAGCAAGCTTGGCATTGGAGTACAAAATGAAGCAGGGAAAAGGCTAACAGAGTTTTGCCAAGGGAATGCACTGGTCATAGCAAACACTCTCTTCCAACAACATAAGAGAAGACTCTACACATGGATATCACTGTATGGTCAATACCGAAATCAGATTGATTATATTCGTTGCAGCCAAAGATGGAGACGATTTATACAGTCAGCAAAAACAAGACCAGAAGTTGACTAGCTCAGATCATGAACTCCTTATTGCAAAGTTCAGACTTAAATTGAAGAAAGTAGGGAAACCCACTAGACCTACCAAAATCTAGGTACTACCTAAATCAAATCTCTTATGATTATACAGTGGAAGTGACAAATAGATTCAAGGGATTAGATCTGACAGAGTCCCTGAAGAGCTATACAGAGGTTCATAACATTGTACAGGTGGCACTGATCAAAACCATCCCCAAGAAAAAGAAATTCAAAAAGAAAAAATGGTTGTCTGAGGAGACCTTACAAATAGCTGAGAAAAGAAGAGAAGTAAAAGGCAAAGGAGAAAAGGAAAGATACATCTGAATGCAGAGTTCCAGTGAATAGCAAGGAAAGATAAGATAGCCTCCCTCAGTGATCAGTACAAAGAAATAGAGGAAAACAATAGAATTGGAAAGACTAGAGATCTCTTTAAGAAAATTAGAGATACCAAGGGAATATTTCATTCAAAGATGGGCTCAATAAAGGAGAGAAATGGTATGGACCTAACAGGACCAAAAGATATGAAGAAAAGGTGGCAACAATACATGTAAGAACTAAACAAAAAAGCTCTTAACGATCCAGATAACCATTATGGTGTGGTCACTCATCTAGAGCCAGACATCCTGGAGTTTGAAGTCAAGTGGGCCTTAGGAAGCATCACTACGAGCAAAGTTGGTGGAGGTGATAGAATTCGAGTTGAGCTATTCAAAATTCTAATAGATGATACTGTTAAATACTGCACTCAATATAGCAGCAAATTTGGAAAAGTCAGCAGTGGCCACAGGACCAGAAAAGGTCAGTTTTCATTCCAATTCCAAAGAATGTTCAAACTACCACACAATTGCACTCATCTCACATGCTAGCAAATTAATGTTCAAAATTATCCAAGCTAGGCTTCAACAGTACATGAACCAAGAACCTTCAGATGTTCAAGATGGAAAAAGCAGAGGAACAAGAGAACAAATTGCCAACATCCATTGGATCATCAAAAAAGAAAGAGAGTTCCAGAAAAACATCTACTTCTGCTTCACTGACTACACTAAAGCCTTTGACTGTGTGGATCACAACTAACTGTGGGAAATTCGTAAAGAGAGGGGAAAAGCAGACTACCTTACCCACCCCCAGAGAAATCTGTCTGTAGGTTAAGAAGCAACACTTTAGAACTGGACATGGAAGAATGGACTGGTTCAAAATTGGGAAAGGAGTACNCAACTAACTGTGGGAAATTCGTAAAGAGAGGGGAAAAGCAGACTACCTTACCCACCCCCAGAGAAATCTGTCTGTAGGTTAAGAAGCAACACTTTAGAACTGGACATGGAAGAATGGACTGGTTCAAAATTGGGAAAGGAGTACGCCAAGGCTGTATATTGTCACCCTGCTTATTTAACTTATATACAGAGTACATCATGCAAAATGCTGGATTGGATGAAGCATAAGCTAGAATCAATATTTCAGGGTGAGAGATCAATAACCTCAGATATGCAGATGACACCACCTTTATGGCAGAAAGCAAAGAGGAATCAGTTCTTTAGAATGCTCTTCATGAAAGTGAAAGTGGAGAATGAAAAAGCTGGCTTAAAACTCAACATTCAAAAAACTAAGATCATGGCATCTGGGCCCATCACTTCATGGCAAATNTTATACAGTGGAAGTGACAAATAGATTCAAGGGATTAGATCTGACAGAGTCCCTGAAGAGCTATACAGAGGTTCATAACATTGTACAGGTGGCACTGATCAAAACCATCCCCAAGAAAAAGAAATTCAAAAAGAAAAAATGGTTGTCTGAGGAGACCTTACAAATAGCTGAGAAAAGAAGAGAAGTAAAAGGCAAAGGAGAAAAGGAAAGATACATCTGAATGCAGAGTTCCAGTGAATAGCAAGGAAAGATAAGATAGCCTCCCTCAGTGATCAGTACAAAGAAATAGAGGAAAACAATAGAATTGGAAAGACTAGAGATCTCTTTAAGAAAATTAGAGATACCAAGGGAATATTTCATTCAAAGATGGGCTCAATAAAGGAGAGAAATGGTATGGACCTAACAGGACCAAAAGATATGAAGAAAAGGTGGCAACAATACATGTAAGAACTAAACAAAAAAGCTCTTAACGATCCAGATAACCATTATGGTGTGGTCACTCATCTAGAGCCAGACATCCTGGAGTTTGAAGTCAAGTGGGCCTTAGGAAGCATCACTACGAGCAAAGTTGGTGGAGGTGATAGAATTCGAGTTGAGCTATTCAAAATTCTAATAGATGATACTGTTAAATACTGCACTCAATATAGCAGCAAATTTGGAAAAGTCAGCAGTGGCCACAGGACCAGAAAAGGTCAGTTTTCATTCCAATTCCAAAGAATGTTCAAACTACCACACAATTGCACTCATCTCACATGCTAGCAAATTAATGTTCAAAATTATCCAAGCTAGGCTTCAACAGTACATGAACCAAGAACCTTCAGATGTTCAAGATGGAAAAAGCAGAGGAACAAGAGAACAAATTGCCAACATCCATTGGATCATCAAAAAAGAAAGAGAGTTCCAGAAAAACATCTACTTCTGCTTCACTGACTACACTAAAGCCTTTGACTGTGTGGATCACAACTAACTGTGGGAAATTCGTAAAGAGAGGGGAAAAGCAGACTACCTTACCCACCCCCAGAGAAATCTGTCTGTAGGTTAAGAAGCAACACTTTAGAACTGGACATGGAAGAATGGACTGGTTCAAAATTGGGAAAGGAGTACGCCAAGGCTGTATATTGTCACCCTGCTTATTTAACTTATATACAGAGTACATCATGCAAAATGCTGGATTGGATGAAGCATAAGCTAGAATCAATATTTCAGGGTGAGAGATCAATAACCTCAGATATGCAGATGACACCACCTTTATGGCAGAAAGCAAAGAGGAATCAGTTCTTTAGAATGCTCTTCATGAAAGTGAAAGTGGAGAATGAAAAAGCTGGCTTAAAACTCAACATTCAAAAAACTAAGATCATGGCATCTGGGCCCATCACTTCATGGCAAATAGATGGGAAAACAATGGAAACAGTGACAGACTTTATTTTCTTGGGTTCCAAAATCACTGCAGATGGTGACTGCAGCCATGAAATTAAAAGATGCTTACTCCTTGGAAGAAAAGCTATGACCAACATAGACAGCATATTAAAAAGCAGAGACATTGCTTTGCTGACAACAACCCATCTAGTCAAAGCTATGGTTTTTCCAGTAGTCATGTATAGATGTGAGTTGGAACATAAAGAAAGCTATGTGCCAAAGAATTGATGCTTTTGAACTGTGGTGTTGGAGAAGACTCTTGGGAGTCCCTTGGATGGCAAGGAGATCCAGCCAGTCTATCCTAAAGGAGATCAGTCCTGGGTGTTCATTGGAAGGACTGATGCTGAAGTTGAAGCTCCAATACTTTGGCCACCTGATGCAAAGAACTGACTCATTGGAAAAGCTCTTGATGCTGGGAAAGATTGAAGGCAGGAGGAGAAGGGGATGAGATGGTTGGATGACATCACCGACTCAACAGACATGAGTTTGAGCAAGCTCTCAGAGTTGGTGATGGACAGGGAGGCCTGGCATGCTACAGTCCATGGGGTCACAAAGAATCAGAGACAACTGAGTGACTGAACTGAACTGAAGGATTGGGTCTGGAGTCAGTCTTATCTTTAAAGATCAATTTTATAAGAAGAAACAAGCAAATGAGACTGAGAAATTGTAGGCAATATGGTAGGAAAACAACTACAAAATTTTTCAAGAGAGAGTGATCAATTACATCAATATTACTGATATATCACAAATGACCTTGGCAGTAACAGTTTGGGTGGATTAATGGGAGCAGGAGGACTAATCAGATTAGGTTCAGGACAGGAGAAGATAGAGACAGAGAATATAAAAAATCCTTGAAGAATTTTGTGGTAAAGGAGGCAGAGAATGATAGCTGGAGGGAGAAGCTGTGATAAAGGGAAGATACTTTAGATGATACAAAGAGTCATGTTTGTATATTGATGAGACTGATCCAGGAAAGAGGGAATTATTAACTCTGCAGGCAAGAGAGAGGCGTAATGCTGGAGGGGGTTTCTTTAATAACCAAGAGGAATAAGATCTGGTGCCCAATTTAATGGGTTGATCTTACATAGGAGCACTAACTGCTTATCAAAGAAGTAGAAGGAAGACTGAGGTTTTGACTCAGGATCAGGAGAGCAGGAAGATGCTTTCTTGAGAAGCTGTTAACGTTCTCGCTCTTAACCACTAACTAGACCACCGGGCAACCCCAAGCTCTCTTCTGTTTACTCTACTAGGAAGCTAAGTTTTACAGCTAGGCATAAGGACAGGGGAGAAACTGGGAAAGGATTAAGAAGCAAGGAGAGGTTATGGAATAGTTGGGAAGCATTAATAGACTAGAAAACATGGATTTCCCAGGAAGCACTGATAGTGAACTAAATATTAGTGCCCGTAAATTTAAACTACAATCAGTCAACATGACTGTATTCTCAAAACAAATTCAGTTGAGAAGATGTGATTATAGTCAGTGGAGAATATAGTTTGACCAGGATGGGGAGTTACCAGACAAGTATGACAAAAAGAGAAATGTTGAAGATTATGTTTTTACTATATACAGAATAAGTAGCTCCTCCAGTAGTCAATACATTCTTTTGTTTTTGTTAAGTATTTTGTTCATTATAGTGTATGTGCTTTTCTGTTTTCAAATAACAAATATTTACTTAGTACTACTAATAATAGCTGGGCTTCCTTAGTGGCACTAGTGGTAAATAATCCATCTGCCAAGGCATGAGATCAAAGAGACGTGCTTTGGGTCCCTGGGTTGGGAAGGTCCCCTGGAGGAGGACATGGCAATCCTCTCCAGTATTCTTGCCTGGAGAAGCCCATGGACAGAGGAGCTTGATGGGCTATAGTCTATAGTGTCACAAAGAATCAGACACAAGTGAAGTAACTGAGCAGAAAAACACTAATAATAGCTAATGTTTACTATGTTGCAGGCATCTTTCCAAGCACTTTGCCAGCATTTTTATCACTTAATCTTTGCCTCAATCCTATGAGAAAGGTAATGTCCACTCTTTCCAGATGAAGGCACTGAGACACCGAGAAACTAAAATTTGCAGAGGACCAGACAGTAACTGACTGAGATATAAATCCAGGATGAGGGAGGTTTCAGAATCTGGGCTCCTGATCATCTCCCTGAATGGTCTATGAATTAAATGGCCTGCCAGCAGTGATACAGCATATAAAGCAGATAATGTTTAATTAATAAATGACTTAGGAAAATATATACCCATAAAACAAAGAGTGAGAAAAACAGATTAATGTAATTCTATAAACACAAAATGTTTCCTAATTGTAAATTCATATATAGGATAAAGAATTTTCAAAATGGATTAAGCATGGGGAAGATGTAAAGAAAAAAGAAGACAGCTCCCCAGGTGGTAGAATAGCAGAAGCAAAGTCTGTGAGATGGGCTTAAACCTAATGCTCCAGGAAGAGTAAGCGGTGTGACAGGGTGAGGTGGGGTTGAATTTGGATGAGTGGTAAAGAATCTGCCTGCCAATGCAGGAGATGCAAGAGATGGGGGTTCAATCCCTGGGCTCAGAAGATCCCCTGGAGAAAGAAATGGCAACCCACTCCAGTATTCTTGCCTGGAAAATTCCATGGATAGAGAAGCCTGGTGGGCTACAGTCCGTGAGGTCACAAAAAGTTAGACATGACTGAATGACTGAACACACAGTGTGAAATAAATTTGGGAGGGGCAGTAATGGGAAATAAATTTGCAGGCAAGGTGTCGCAGAGGAAGCCAAGGGCCATGAGAGGGAAATGATACTTCGAGACGCAAGTAACAGAGCGTGAGCAGGATTGACTGGTATAAGAACCCTTTCTGTGAGTCATTCAGAGCATGGTGCACACTTGACCCCATGGGGCATGGAGGAGGCTGGCAGCCAAGGGAATGGGTGGAAGGGAGGGCTGTGGCCACATTAACTTCATTTTTGCTCACCTCTCCTCTGTGCTCATTTTCTTTCCCAACACCTAGTAAATGTTTAACAAATGTGAAATGGAAAATGAATAAATGTCTATGGCTGAATAAAGGAAAAAAGAAAATAAATTTCATGTTTTAAAAAGTTTCCTAAACCAAGATACTATCTAGGTTAATGGCAAGGAGAACGTTGAAAAGCAAAAGCAATTTAGAGGGAATGAAAGTTTCTGGACACCAGGATGGGTATAAATGTTAAGCTTTTCAGCAGTTCACTCACATGTGGCAAAGTGGCTGATTAGTTGCCTAAGAGAAGTTGTACCCAGCATGTAAACCTGATAGAAAGTTGTACTTTCCAGTCATAAATTCATTGTGGAGCTCCAGAAGAATTATGAAAAGAGGTGTGCCCCTTCTTGGGC
>SJYV01036893.1:118669-188909 GCA_006410875.1 Neotragus pygmaeus | reverse complement strand
TCGGGAGTTTTGGCTTCGTTTTGAGAGGGGGACTTGGGCTCCTCCCTAGGTGGGAGTAACACAGTAACAATAGCAGCTGGGCTTATAAATTTCCCTCTCCAGCTGAGAGAGGTTTGTTCCACTATATGCAAACCTGGTGTGTAATTATATATTTATAAGATATACATAATAATAGTTGGATGGTAAACACTAGGTAGTAAAATGAGAAAAAGCTCAGTAGTGAATTCAAACAGACTTTAGAAATATCTGCTGCTCAGTGTACCATGCACAGTCTTTATGAATAAATTTCACGTCTGTGAATGAAGAAAAGTTAATTTGACAGCTAACAATATCAAATAAAAATTTTACCCTTTACAGAACTGCAGTGCATTTAGATTCCCCCACACACACACAATTTTCTCAAGCTTTGGTGGGTGAAATTGTAAGGCTTGAATTTTTCTCACTTCTAAAAATAGAACTATAGTGATTCACGGTTTCCGAGGGGTCTTTGTCAGCTTAGTTAATTGGGAACCTGCTTTCCCAGAATTCCCTGCAAGGCTGTGAGCTAGAGGAACTTGTACAAGGTTTGAAAACCAGCCATTAACCACTGCAGGAGCTACGCTTACATTTATGACAGAAAGGAGCACTGCTCCCACAGGTCCTCACTTGTCCTCTCTCCCTCTCCCAAATCCATGCCCAGCTCTTCTTACTACTGTCAGGCTTATTCACCAGCTGTGCCCCAAGCCCACCCTCAGACCATGGTTATGGACCTGCAGAAACAAGACTGAAGCAGAGCTCCCTGACTCTTCAGGTTTATTAGGGTATCACTTAATACATTCAGAAGTCAAAGTGAGTTGCTCAGTCATGTACAACTCTTTGTGACCCTGTGGACTATAGAGTCCATGGAATTCTCCAGGCCAGAATACAGGAAAAGGAGCCTATCCCTTCTCCAGAGGATCTTCCCAACCCAGGAATCGAATCAGGCTCTCCTGCACTGCAGGTGGATTCTTTTTTACCAACTGACCCATCAAGGAAGCCCAATACACTCAAAAGCATCTACTTTTAAGTGCAGTGTTTAATGAATTTTGACAAATGTATACACTCATGTCTGCTTTATTGACTATGCCAAAGCCTTTGACTGTGTGGATCACAATAAACTGTGGAAAATTCTGAAAGAGATGGGAATACCAGACCACCTGACCTGCCTCTTGAGAAACCTGTATGCAAGTCAGGAAGCAACAGTTAGAACTGGACATGGAACAACAGACTGGTTCCAAATAGGAAAAGGAGTACATCAAGGCTGTATGTTGTCACTCTGCTTATTTAACTCATATGCAGAGTACATCATGAGAAACGCTGGGCTGGAAGAAGCACAAGCTGGAATCAAGATTGCCGGGAGAAATATCAATAACCTCAGATATGCAGATGACACCACCCTTATGGCAGAAAGTGAAAAGGAACTAAANAAACCAGGAAGCAACAGATAGAACTGGACATGGAACAACAGACTGGTTCCAAATACGAAAAGGAGTACATCAAGGCTGTATGTTGTCACTCTGCTTATTTAACTCATATGCAGAGTACATCATGAGAAACGCTGGGCTGGAAGAAGCACAAGCTGGAATCAAGATTGCTGGGAGAAATATCAATAACCTCAGATATGCTTGGACTGCAAGGAGATCCAACCAGTCCATTCTGAAGGAGATCAACCCTGGGATTTCTTTGGAAGGAATGATGCTGAAGCTGAAACTCCAGTACTTTGGCCACCTCATGCGAAGAGTTGACTCATTGGAAAAGACTTTGATGCTGGGAGGGATTGGGGGCAGGAGGAGAAGAGGATGACAGAGGATGAGATGGCTGGATGGCATCTCTGACTCGATGGACGTGAGTCTGAGTGAACTGGGGAGTTGGTGATGGACAGGGAGGCCTGGCATGCTGCGATTCATGGGATCGCAGTCAGACACGACTGAGCGACTGAACTGAACTGATACACTCGTGTGCCCACTTTCCCAAATGAAATACAAAATAATTCTATTAGCTGAGAAGGTTCTCTTTTCCATTTGAATCTATTTCCCCATTCCCACCCCTAGAAAACCATGGATCTTTTTTCAACATAGTTTTGCCTATTCTAGAACTTTATATGAGTGCCATCATACATTAAGCAACTTTTTTAGCTTGGCTATTTTTACTCAGTTCTGTGGTCACAGGACTGGAAAAGGTCAGTTTTGATTCCAATCTGAAAGAAGGGCAATGCCAAACAATGTTCAAACTACCATACAGCTGCTGTCATTTCACATGCTAGAAAGTTATATTCAAATTCCTTCAAGCTAACCTCCAGCAGTACATGAACCAAAAACTTCCAGATGTAAAAGCTGCATTTAGAAAAGGCAGAGGAACCAGAGATCAAATTGCCAACATTTGTTGGATCATAGAGAAAGCAAGGGAATTCCAGAAAAACATCTACTTCTGCTTCAAGGACTATGCTAATGCCTTTGACTCTGTGGATCACAGCAAACTAACCTCCTTTTACATTTCTTGTGGTTCAAGTCCAATGGAATTGAATTCTCCTATAAAAAAAAAAAAAGAATTGAATTCTCCTTGCTTTCATCTGTATAAAAATGAGTTTATTTTTCCTCAGTTTTGATAGACATTTTTTCTGGATAGAGAAATCTAGATGGGTTTTTTGCAGTACTTTTAATAAATTGGTTCTATCATGTTTTCTTTCCATTGTTTCTGATATGAAGTCAAATACTGTCTATAAAATTGTTCAACTGTGTAATATTTCTTTTCTCCTCTGGCTGCTCTTAACACTTTCTCTTTATCTTTGGTTTTCAATAATGATTGAAATATATATGTGATATATATATCATATACTATGATATGTCTAGTTGATTTATCCTGTTATGGTTTGCTGAGCATATGGGATCTACAAATTTATTTCTTCACCAAACTTAGGAAAATGTATGCTATTACTTTTTCAAATATCTCATTTTTTGGACTTTGCTCATATGTAAGACTTCTGATACATTGCTCAGATCACTGAAACTCTGTTTGTTTTCCCTGAATCATCTTCTCTTCATATCTTCCAGTAGGATAAGTTTTATTGATCTACCTGTAAGACAACTTACCTTTCTTCTGGTATCTCTGATCCAGGCAAAAATACCTGAAAAATTTATGACTTTCTAAAGGAAACATTTATCTCTGATAGCTTCAGGGTCAAGATTTATGAAAACCTGAATGAAAATGTGAACCTATAGGTGTCAGAACATCTATTTATGTACAGTTCTGGCACACAATATTCCAAAGATCTATCTCTAATGTAGAGGCACTTCAGAAAATCATTTTCACTACAACATAAGTAGCATGTTGTACTTCCCAATTATTATGCTGTTATGATTATTTCATATGCCTAATCATCTCAAATCTTTAAAACCATTAAATAATTAATTTATCTTGTAAAAATTCTCGAGCATCTTCTTTGCCCATTTGTTATGCCTTTTTATGGCACTTTGAAAGTTTCAAAATTTACACGACTATACATGTGCTTGTCCAGAGTTCATAAGAAGATACAATTTCAATTTTTATAGGATTGATTTTATCCCAGTTTGTCAATATAAGAATCTAAGTTAAAGAGTGACAGGTAAAACTGGAGCCTTTTGCTGTCTATTGTAAAGACTTTTTGGATACTTCAGGAAAATTGAGAAAGTGAATGACTCTAATGACTATGTTACATATTCTTTTGCAAAACTAGTGATTTCCAGCTCTTTGTTTTAACAAAATGAAGAAGAACCCAGGCAAGTAGTCAGGTGGGAAAGTATTAAAAATAGTGTTGCTAGGTGGTGTTCAGTATTTCACAAGGGAAGACTGAAAAGAACCGAGTGACATCACTGATACAAGGCACCTCGGGGTTTCCTATTTGCTCTCATGGTGATAAGGATTCTAAATAGCTTGCATCAATTCACAAATGTATTTTGTGAATAAAATCGAGTGAAGTTATCCAGAAGTGAAGTGGAAACACTAGCTTAAATAAAAGAAAAAAAGAATAATAACATATCTGATTATTGAAGCATTTGTTCATATGATTTACAAATGGATGAAAATGATAGAAAATCACAATTCTATTTAGATAACATTAGATACATTTAAAGTTGAGACTGGAGATTTATTTTAATGCTAAAGTGAAACTATACCTGCATGCCAGTTATCAATCTATTGCTTTTCAGCTCCAAATTTACCTTCATTATCTGTTCTGTGATAATGGACTTATCATTATCCTGTGAAATAGGATACTATGAAAGTTCTTTCAAGCATCCTTCTTTTGCAGCAAGCATGATACCAGGCATTATCATTAGCGGGAACAGGAGGAATATTGCAAAAGAAGCCCTTTCCAGTTCTGTTGTTCCATCACTCAGTCATGTCCAACTCTTTGCAACCCCATGGACTACAGCACGCCATGCTTCCCTGTCCTTCACTATCTGCCCAAGTTTGCTCAAACTCAGGTCCATTGAGCTGATGATGCCATTCAAGAATTTCATCCTCTGTTGCCCCCTCTCTTCTTGCCCTCAATCTTTCCCAGTATCTGGTCTTTTCCAATGAGTACGCTATTCACATCAGGTAACCAAAGTATTGGAGCGTCAGCTTCAGCATCAGTCTTTCCAATGAATATTCATAGTTGATTTCCTTTAGGATTGACTGGTTTGATCTCCTTGCTGTCCAAGGGACTCTCAAGAGGTTTCTCCATCACCACAATTCAAAAGCATCAATTATTTGGTAGTCAGCCTTCTTCATGGTCCAACTCTCACATCCATACATGACCACTGGAAAAACCATAGCTTTAACTATATGGATTTTTGTAGGCAAAGTGATGTCTCTGCTTTTTAATATGCTATCTAGGTCTGTCATACCTTTCAAGGATCAAATGTCTTTTAATTTCATGGCTGCAGTCACCACTCACAGTGATTTTGGAGTCCCAAAAAATAAAGCCTGTCACTACTTCTATTTTTCCCCCCATCTATTTGTCATGAAGTGATGGAACCAGATGCCATGATCTTAGTTTTTTGAATGTTGAGTTTTAAGCTGGCTTTTCTATTCTCCTCTTTCACCTTCATAAAGAGACTCTTTAATTCCTCTTTGCTCCTGCAGTTAGGGTGGGGTTATCTGCATATTTGAGATTATTGATATTTCTCCTAGCAATCTTGATTCCAGCTTGTGCTTCCTCCATCCTGGCATTTCACATTTCCCAGGTCCAGGGTGCTGCAATTTTGGGGTTTCTTGCACCAACTTCACTGTTGGCACCCGCTGTATATATCAGGCCCTCCAATGTCTCTGTTCCAACACCATTTCCAGAAGGTACAGTCCCTCAGTGAGACCATAGTCTCAGGCCCAGCTTGGTGACCACCTTTGTCCCTCTGACACAGACACCTCACGGCCTGCTTTTGTGCTGCTCTGTCAGCAGGCAAGCTTCTGATGCCATGAATCCCTCTAGGTCTCCCTGCGAGCACTCAGGTCCCGCAGAGCAGAGTTTCTCCAGGGCTGGATCCTGCAGGGCGCAGCTCTCACTGCTTCTGTCCCCTGCAGAACTTCTTGTGCCCAATGCCAAGTTCCTGTAGAACACCATTTCTCAAGCTCTGGGCACCTGCATGGTGTGACTTTCTTTGACATCCAGCCTCTGCAGAGGAAAACTTCTCCACCTCCATGCCACATGCCACTAATCAGCAGCTTGTCATGGCATCTCCCCCAATGACTTTACAGAAGGTCCTGAGCCACAGCACATCCATGCAAATGGCATCCACAGAACTCTAGACAGATCCCCAGCATGTCTCACTGGTGTAGAACCTCAGTGATTTCTCCATCATTTAATGAGGCCAGCCCTGCCCTCTCCAAGGAGGTCTGGGTCTCAGCCTAAGGTGGGTAACTGAAGTGAGGGGTGGTAGAGTGGCTGCTAGACTATTCTATCTCAGCCCAGAGATTAGAGATAATGCTTATTATATCTGGTATTTATTCATTTTTTAATTTTTTCACTTATTAGCTACTTCCTCATTTTTCCAAATCTTGTTATAGTTAGGACTTATTTTTTGTTTTGTTTTTAGAGTTAAATTATTATTCATGTTAAGCATTTTTATTTTAAAAATTATAGACCTTTCATTTTATATTTTGATTTTCCATGGTTAATTAAATATAATTCTATTAAATGGACATTATCCAACAGTATATCTTTTACCAGTGAGAAGATAAAATGCTTTACTTCCTGATCTTTGGGTCTATCAAATTCATCTTCATTTTGTTTTTGCAGTAAAGACAAGTCAACTGGTCAGAAGAATGTTGTTATATGTATTTCTTTTTTATACATTGTACAGGTTTCTCTGTTGTTATCTGTCATCAACAATTTCTAAAGTCATCTCACTTTCTATGTGTTGCCTTCTCTTTCTTTCCTTTGGATACTAGCAAGTTTCTTTCTTTACATTTGAAAATCCATAATAAAGAGAACTCCACAAATTCCTAGAATATAGAAAGGTTACCCTAAATGCAGCAATATAACCAAGATGAAGAGACAGAGGAATACCCAGCAGGTCAAGGAACAGGAGAAATGCCCACCAAACCAAACAAAAGAGGAAGAGATAGGGAATCTACCTGAGAAAGAATTCCGAATATTGATATTGAAAATGATCCAAAATCTTGAAACCAAAATGGAAGCACAGATAAATAGCCTGGGGACAAGGATTGAGAAGATGCAAGAAAGGTTTAACAAGGACCTAGAAGAAATAAAAAAGAGTCAATGAGTTTATTTTATATTTAGAAGTCTGTATCTCTTAATTTCATACCCCTATCTTGCCCCTCTCCACTCCTCTCTCCCTACTGAAAAGTGAAAGTGTTAGTTGCTTAGTTGTGTTCTACTCTTTGGGACCCCATGGACTGTAGCCAGCCAGGTTTCTCTGTCCATGGAATTTCTCTAGGCAAGAATACTGGAGTGGGGTACCATTTTCTTCTCCAGGGGATCTTCCCAATGCAGGTATTGAACCCAGTTTTCCTGCATTGCAGGCAAATTCTTTACAATCTGAGCCACCAGGGAAGTCCCTATTGGTAACCACTAATTTGTTTTCTAAATCTGGGACTCTCTTTCTCTTTTGCTATGATTCCATTGTATGTACAGGTTTCCCTGGTGGCTCAGAGGTAAAGAACAAACCTGCAATGCAGGAGTTGCAGGAGACCCAATTTTGATCCCTGGGACAGGAAGATCCCGTGGAGGACAGCATGGCAGCCCACTCCAGTATTCTTTCCTGGAGCCTGACGGCCTACAGTCCATAAGGTTGCAAAGAGTTGGATATGACTGAAGCGACTTAGCATGCACACTTGCTTTGTATGTACGTATGTTTGTATGAGAGTGTGTGTGTGTGTATGTGTGTGTATCACGTCTTCTTTTTATCTGTTTATCTGTTGATGGACACTTGGGTTACTGCTTCCATATCTTGGTTTTCTTAAATAGTGCTGCAAAGATATATTGTACAGAACAGATAAATATAGCTGTTATGTTGCAATAACTGTTAGTGGAGTATAATCTATAAAAATACTGAATCACTATGCCATTGTACACCTGAAACTAATATATTGTAAATCAACTCTAATTCAATCAAAAAATAAAGTTTTGTAATAAAAAAAAGAAAGAAAAGTACCTGCCTAGCTGCAAAATACCTGACCAGTAGTCTTCAAAACTGCCAAGGTCATCTGAAACAAGGAAAGACACAGCAATCAAGAAATCAAAGAAAGTCAAAGAGGGGAAAGGCAGCCAAGAGAAGCCTCCAGGATTGTGACATCTGAATCATATATGGTGTGCTGGATGGGGTCCTAGAACAGAAAAAGGACAGTAGCTAAAACCTAAGGAAACATGAATAAAGTATGCAGTCGTGCATTCTCAGACACTCAGCGCTGTTTGATTCTTTGTAATCCCATGGACTATAGCCCACCAGGCTCTTCTGTTCATGGAATTTTCCAGGCAAGAATACTGGATTGCCATTTCATACTCCAGGGGATCGTCCCAACCCAGGAATCAAACCCGGGTCTCTTTGGTCTCCTGCGCTGGCAGGCAGACTCTTTACCACTGCTCCACCTCGGAAGCCTATAAACACATTATGGACTTAGGCTAATAATTATATACTGGTATCAGTTCATTAATTGTAACACATGTACCAAATTAGTGTATGATATTAGTAAAATATGGAAATGGAGGGCAGTTATATGGTGAGTTGCTTAGACTATGATCTTAATTTTTCTGTAAACTGAGAACTTTTCTTAAAAGTAAAGTCTATTTTTTAAAAACTTTTTAAAAAGAAAATCAATTGGTTTACCAGAAAATGCCTGTCTTTTTACCTTTATTAATAGTTTTAAGTCACTGAAATACAGTGGGTATTTTAAATCTGCTATCCAATTATCCTCTACTATGGGAAATATTCTTTTAGTTTTTATTGTGATAAGAACAACTACATGAGATTTACCCCCTTAACAGATTTTTAGGTGTGCAATGCAATATTGTGATCTGCAGGCACAACGTTGTACACCAGATCTTTAAAAATCACTCATCTTGCATAACTGAAATTTTGTACCAGCTGGTCAGCAACTCCCCAGTTCCCCCTCCCTCCAAGCCCTGGCAACCACCATTGTACTGTTTCAATGAATTTGACTATTTAGATCCAATATAAGTGGAATCATACAGTAACTGTCTTCTATGACTAGTTTATTTCACTCAGCATAATGTTCTCAAGATTCATAAATATTGTTGCACGTGACAGGATTTCGTTTTTTTTTTAAAGGCTGAATAATAGTACATTGTGTGTATATAGTACAAAATTTTTAATCCATTCATCTGTCAATGAGCATGTAATTTTGTTCCACATCTTGTCTATTCTGAATAATGCTGTAGTGAACATGGGAGTGCTAATATCTCTTCAGGATTCTGATTTCAGTTCTTTAAGATAAATACCTAGAAGCAGGTTTGCTGGGTCAGTTGGCAGCTCTATTTTTAATTTTCTGAGGAACCTCCATATTGCTTTCCATAGTGGCTGCACCATTTTGCATTCCCACCAACAGTGGACAAAGGTTCTAATTATTCTACATTCTCACCCACACTTGCCTTTTTTTTCTTAACTGTCTTAACAGATGAGAGGTGATATATTATCGTAGTTTGATTTGCATTTTCTGATGATTAATGGCATTAAGAACCTTTTCATACATATGTTGGCCGTTTGTATATCTTCTTTGGAGAAATGTCTACTCAAATCTGTAACTCATTTTTAGTAGAATTATTAGGTTTTCTTTTTATTGAGATGCTGTGGTTGTTTAGTGGCTAAGTCATGTGCAACTCTTTGTGACCCCATGGACTATAGCCTGCCAGGCTCCTCTGTCCATGGGATTTTCCAGGCAAGAATACTGCAAATGGGTTTCCACTTCATTCTCCACGGGATCTTCCCTACCCAGGGATCGAACTCACATCTCCTGCATTGGCAGGCAGATTCTTTACTGCTGAGCCACCAGGAAAGCCCACTAGAGATGTAGAAATATCATATATTTTGGAAGCTAACCCTTATCAGATATCTTCAGGAAAGTTACAGGACACAAAATCAGTGTTTAAAAATCAGTTGTGTTGCCATACGGTAGTAACAAACTATCGAAAAAAAGGAATTAGGAAAACTATCCCATTTACAATGACATCCAAAAGAATAAATTATTTAGGGATAAACTTAACTAAGAAAATGAAAAATTTGTACACTGAAAAAGACAAAACATTGATAAAATAAATAATACAAAGACAACTAAAAGGATAGCTCACGTTCATGAATTGGAAGAATTAATATCATTAAAATGTCCATACTACCCAAAGATATTGGACAAGGGAATGGCAATCCACTCCAGTACTCTTGCCTGGAGAATCCCATGGACAGAAGGGCCTGGCAGGCCACAGTCCGTGGCGTCCCAAAGAATCGGACATGACTGAGTGACTAACACACTACCCAAAGATATGGACAGAGTCAAAGCAATGTATATCTAAGTCTCAGTGGCACTGTTACAGAAATAGAAAAGACAATTGTAAAATTCACATGGAATCACATAAGAGTCTGAACAGTCAAAACAGTCTTGAAAAAGAAGAACCAAGCTATAGGCGTCAAGCTTCCCTATTTCCAAATATATTATAAAGCTATAGCAATCAAAATAGCATGTATAGACGTAAAGACAGTCACGGAATAGAAAAGAGAGCCCAGAATTAAACCCACATGTATGTGATCAACAGATCTTTGACAAGAATGGTGCTACACAATGGGGAGAAGACAGTGACTTTAACAAAGAGTGCTGGAAAAACTGGACAGCAACATGCCGAAGAATAAAACTGTCCTCTTCTCTTACACCACACACAAAGATCAACTCATAATGGACGGATTTTGGTTAGAACTCTTGAAAGAAAATATAGGAGAAATCTTCACAACGTCAGTCTTGACAACTATTTCAAGGTTATAACATCAAAATTCAGTTCAGTCACTCAGTCGTGTCAGACTCTGTGCGACCCCATGAACCACAGCACGCCAGGCCTCCCTGTCCATCACCAAATCCCAGAGTTCACTCAAACTCACATCCATTGAGTCAGTGATGCCATCCAGCCATCTCATCCTCTGTCATCCCTTTCTTCTCCTGCCTTCAATAACATCAAAAACAGGCAAAAGAAGCAAAAGAAAAAGATAAGTGGTACTATACCGAACTAGAAGGCTTCTGCACAGCAAAAGAGATAATCAATAGTGTGAAAGACAACCTAAGGAATGGGAGAAAATATGTGTAAACTAGCAAAATGGTTAAAACCATTAACCTATTGAATGTGCTCTATAATATAACAGAGAGTAGCCACTTGTGACCATTTAATTTTAACTGCATTAAAATGAAATAAAATTTAGAATGCAATTCCTCAGTCATCCCAGCCACATTTCGAGAGTTCAACAGCCACATATAGCTAGTGGCTATCATATTGGACAGCAAAGATACAGAACATTAGCAGCATTGCAGAAAGTTCCATTGCACAGTATTGTACTCAAATGGCAACCCACTCCAGTACTCTTGCCTGGAAAATCCCATGGGCGGAGGAGCCTTGTAGGCTGCAGTCCATGGAGTCGCTAAGAGTCAGAGATGACTGAGCGACTTCACTTTCACGCATTGGAGAAGGAAATGGCAACCCACTCCAGTGTTCTTGCCTGGAGAATCCCAGGGATGGGGGAGCCTGGTGGGCTGCCATCTATGGGATCACACAGAGTCAGACACGATTGAAGCGCAGCAGCAGCAGCAGCAGCAGTACTCAAACAGTAGACCAATATATTAATCACTTAATAAATATTTGTTGAATTGCTTAAGGTGGATGTTCTTTCTTAGGAAAAAGTGATCATATTTTGCTATGTTTTGCTATATGCGTAGAAAGTTTATGCCTACTTATAAAAATTTGACTGCTAAAAGTTCATAAATTTTGAAAATTATGATTTTTCAGCAGTTCCTTTTGAAGAGTGTAGTTTTTCCATAACGTTTCACTGACAGAGGCTTCCCTGGTGGCTCAGGGGTTAAAGCGTCTGCCTGCAATGCAGGAGACCTGGGTTTGATCCCTGGGTCGGGAAGATCCCCTGGAGAGGGAAATAGCACCCCACTCCAGTATTCTTGCCTGGAGAATCCCATGGATGGAGGAGCCTGGTGGGCTACAGTCCATGGTATCGCGAAGAGTCGGACACGACTGAGTGACTTCACTTTCTTTTTTCACTTTCATGCATTGGAGAAGGCAATGGCAACCCACTCTGGCGCTCTTGCCTGGAGAATCCCAGGGACGGGGGAGCCTGGTGGGCTGCCGTCTATGGGTTCACACAGAGTCAGACACGACTGAAGCGACTTAGCAGCAGCGGCAGTGCTGTTTCTTCCTCTACTCACCCTTTGCGCCACGGTGCTACAGCCACATTCAGAGGTAGCCCTGAAAGGCAGCAGAGGAATACTTTGGGCTACTTGGGCAATTATGAACTTGGAAAAAAAACAAAAGTAGAAAAATTGTGACAAGGATGTCTGAGGAAAGATATGTAGATGAGATTGATTTCAGAATGCTAAGACCATGTGACAAGTGAGTGCCTCTGGATGGCCCAATAGATGAGCAGGCTGTCAATAACAGGAGCACAGTCTGATCCATCCTAAGGATGTCAGACAGCTCTCTCCCCCAGCTTCTTCCTGTCTTTATTCGGCAGGCCTTCAAGGACGGAAGCCAGACATGAGTTCAACCTCATGATCCCATCACAGCTGACTGGTCAACCTGCCAGCAGTAGAGGCCAGAGCAATGCTGAGCCCCTAAAACATTATTTCTAGCAGGACTAGCCAGCTACCTTGTGGCAAGCTGACGGACTATACTGAATCTTCCTGTAGGATGCAGTGCTTCATCTTCACAGGATTACATACATTTTCTTGGCACAGGTGATCTGCCTTCATGCCGTACTCCTGCCAGTGCCACTGTTTGTGGGCTTTCAGTAGCAAAAACAAGCTGGGTGGTATACACTCTCACCCAGAACGAGTGGAAAGTGCTCCCAGGAGGACTGACCGCCCGGTAACTCTGGCATTGCCTGTTCAGGGACTCCAGCTTACTTCCGCAAACAGAGAAAGTCCTCTGGATGCGAGGGGCAGCTGCATGCGGTGAGGAGACCCTGGTGTGCCCAGAAGTGGTGAGGGCCTAAGAGGTACGAACAGGCACTAACAGTGTCTCCAAGATGTACAGACTGGTTTTCTAACACACTATTTTTGTGGTAATGTGGATTATAAGAATTTGTAAGCATTTTGAGAATGTTAAAGACATGAAAAAATTAGAACTACTGATGGTCTTGTAAAAGAGATGTGATCAAATGATTTTAAATAAAAACTTTCATAATTTCTAGAAATTATCCTACATCTGGGATATCCCCAATATCAGCAAGTAAAACTGAAATAAGAGTTGGATGTCAACTGAATAAACAAAGTACACTAAATATTTATTATTTAATGATCGCTACAGTTTTTCATTTAATATAGAGCACCTTTATTTGGTCTGGTTTAGCTGATTTTTGCTTGTTTCAAGGGTGTGTGGGGAAGCAGTTCCTATTCAGAAGGAATCTGGATATACTGCCTTTACCTATAAAACTGGACTTTGGAGACACAAATTATTTTATCTCTAAGATCTTCTTCCAGATGCTATATTTTCTAATTGTATAAACAGAATGAAAAATAGATAGTATTATGGCATCAAAATATTCTCCCAAGAGTTTAAATTTTTGAAACAAAAAAAAATTCTGAGGAAAAAGAATAACAAAAAGAGTATCTATTTAAGGGACATGACCAATTACTATTAATAAATAAGGATTGATAATGAAATATTTCTTCCTAGAAATCAATTTCACACATTTATCCACAAAGGAAAATAAGAGCAAGGAGAGTGGTGAGCACCCGGTTATCTCTTTGATTCTTACTCCAAAGACAATATTGCCAGCATTCAGCATCTGCTCTTCAGCTATTACTTCAAGGAGCTGAATAAATTTCACTCTAGCTGATAAATCCACTCAAAAGAAAGGCTGATGTCAAATGTGAGCAAACTGTGTGCTGCAGTGAAAAAGCACAACCATTGGAAGTAGAAGATGTGAAGCCTGGTTCTGGTTCTACCATTTAATCATCTTAATCCTCCTGGGTCTTTTCTTCATTAATTCAATAGAGACAATAATACCACTCACCACATAGCACTCATGTGACAGTCAAAAGACACAGTGTGTGTGAAACAGCGTGAAAGCTGCAACGTGATTTGTTCTTTCCATTGTGCATAAGCCTGTGGTTCAGAACTCTCCTATTTAGTCCTAGAGACCATGTAGTCAGTAAGAAGGAGCACAGTGGAAATCTGCAGAAATGGCCCTTGTTCGATTGACAGCAATCTCCTCATTCTTAACCTAAATTTTTCATCAAAAGAATAACACCGTAAGAACAATGATTTTTCAGTCTTCAGAGTCAAGAACTTAATGGGTAACACTGCAGTTTTCCCCATGTTCAAGTATGCTTATGACTCGTGCCCTTTTCTTATCAAAGGTGTCCTACTTAGCCTATAAATTACATAATCACTACAGAGTGCTAATAATCAAGTAGCAGTCATTAGTGAGTGGTCATTTATGTAGTCACTAGTAAGAAACTATCCAATGGTCTCTGGAGAAGGAAATGGCAACCCACTTCAGTATTCTTGCCTGGAGAATTCCATGGACAGAGGAGCCTGGAGGGCTACAGTCCATGTGGTCACAAAGAGTCAGACACGACTGAGCAACTGCGACACATCCAATGCTCTGCATACGTGAGGTGCTACCAACTCTCTCTCCCTACCAGTTCCTTGTTGGAGTGATTGATGCAACTAGTAAAGTAACAAGTGAATCACTGGATTCATTTCTAGAAAAGTTGGAATACTATGATTAAGGTGTCTCACTGGAGTAAAAGTCCAGTTCCTTCTTTCTCCATAGAAATAGAGTTTAGCTAGTTCAGGGCTGCCAACCAGAGACTATACTTCCTCATTCTCTGTGCCATGTGTCACTATGGGCTGAGTTCTAATGAACAGCATGTTTGAAGGGGTGATGGGCAGCACTTTCGGGTCTGGCTTAGAATCATGCCTATACCCCCAAATCTCCCTGTGTTCAGTTCAGTTCAGTCGCTCAGTCATGTCCGACTCTTTGTGACCCCATGAATTGCAGCACACCAGGNTCTTCAGTTTAAGTCTGAATTTGGTAATAAGGAGTTCATGATCTGAGCCACAGTCAGCTCCTGGTCTTGTTTTTGCTGACTGTATAGAGCTTCTCCATCTTTGGCTGCATAGAGTATAATCAATCTGATTTCGGTGTTGACCATCTGGTGATGTCCATGTGTAGTCTTCCCTCACAGTAACTCAGCTTTGCTCATTCTGATGACAATCATCAAGGGACGGAAGCATCTGTGTTGAGCAGAGCTGGCTCCTGCTCTACATCACTCATCTCAGCTAAGTGAGAGAGAGACACTTGCTTGTTAGGCCATTCTGGGTTTTGGGCTTTTTGTTACAACACCCCCACTTCCCTGTAACTAGTAGAGAGATCACCTGGAGACTTGAGACTGGACATCTTTGGAAATAAAGTGCAGTGCTTTAGCAGTGGAAGGAGTAAGCCCAGCGGCTGGAGAGAGAAAGACACTGCATGGCCTCCTCCCTGGCCCTCCTCGCTTCCGTGCCCTGCTTCTCCGTCACACGAGTGGCACGGTCAGGAAAAAACAGTGCTGCACTGTGAGAGCCCCACCTCACTTTTACTTGAAAACAGTTCTTCCCCACAATAATTCAAGAGAAATCTCTCAGATTGCCTACTGATCATTCACCACCACCACCACCAACACCAACTCAACTCCATCTTTCACTGCCTTTCGTCCCCTGCTACCAAAGAGACAGAACATGGACCGGCATGGTTGTTGAAGGGCCACATGAAACCCGGGTTGACAGAAGCAGGTAAATAAAAGCCACACACCATTAAAGGAGACATAGTAGGTTGAAGAAGATGAGAGAAAGTGAACAACCAGAGCAGATGGCTCCCACAGATGCAGGAAAGTCAAATAAGAAGAGATATACCATAATTCAAAGGGGAAAACAAATGGGAAAAAAAAAGAATGAAACACTAAGCCTGAAAGATAAAACAGGAGACCAAAAGTATAATCAAGTAATAGAAATGTCAAAACAAAAATGAGAATGAGGATAGAGTTGAAATCAAAATGATAATGGATGAAAACTTCCTGCATTTAAAGACCTCACCATCCGTATGTCTGCTTTGGAGAAATGTCTATTGAGTTCTTTGGCCCATTTTTTGATTGGGTCATTTATTTTTCTGGAGTTGAGCTGTATAAGTTGCTTGTATATTTTTGAGATTAGTTGTTTGTCAGTTGCTTCATCTGCTATTGTTTTCTCCCATTCAGAAGGCTGTCTTTTCACCTTACTTATAGTTTCCTTTGTTGTGCAGAAGCTTTTAATTTTAATTAGATCCCATTTGTTTATTTTTGTTTTTATTTCCAGTATTCTGGGAGGTGGATCATAGAGGATCCTACTGTGATTTATGTCAGAGAGTGTTTTGCCTATGTTCTCCTCTAGGAGTTTTATAGTTTCTGGTCTTACATTTAGATCTTTAATCCATTTTGAGTTTATTTTTGTGTGTGGTGTTAGAAAGTGATCTAGTTTCATTTTTTTACAAGTGGTTGACCAGTTTTCCCAGCACAACAAAAGGACACAGACATAGAGAACGGACTTTTGGCCTCTGAGAGAGTAGGAGAGGGCGGGATGATTTGGGAGAATGGCATTGAAGCATATATACTATTATGTAAGAAATGAGGCGCCGGTCTATGTTCGATGCAGGATGCAGGATGCTTGGGGCTGGTGTGCCGGGATGATCCAGAGAGACGTTGTGGGGTGGGAGGTGGGAGGGGGATTCAGGATTGGGAGCTTGTGTATACCTGTGGTGGATTCATGTCGATGTATGGCAAAACCAATAGAGTATTGTAAAGTAAAATTTAAAAAAAAAAAAATTTAATTAATTAATTAAAAAAAAAGACCTCACCAATTCTTGTGCATAACTAATTTTTTTTAATTTTAATTAATTTATTTATTTTTTAAATTTTACTTTACAATACTCTATTGGCTTTGCCATACATCGCATCCTGAGACATCTCTTGATGAGCATTCTCAAATGTGAATTAAAACTCTTAAAAATATACTGGACTTTAATGTGGATGTTGAGAGTAGAGGAGGTTGAGGTGGCAATGGGGGTATATGAGAACCCCTATGTACTTTCTGCTTAGTTTTGTTATAAACCTAAAGCTGCTATTAAAAAAAAAGTTTATGAAAAAATATATATGCAAAAGATTATTTGCAAAGTAATGATAACTCTACAAATATTGAATTTCTTATCTGTAACTCTGGAACATAGGAAATACTGAAATAACTTTAAGGCAGTGAGAGAAAAGTATGTGGTTGAAGAATCCCACACTCAGTAGCCAAGATACCATTCTTCAACAAGAGAAAAAACAATGTAACTTTCAGGGCTTACAGATTACACACACAACCAAGTGCTTATCTATGGAGTGTACTTGAGCAGGTACTCCAACGAAATAAAAATGAATTCAATTATAGGATCCCAAGCTGGGGGAATAAGAAATACAAGAGAAAATAGTGGTGAGCAATGACTCTTGCATTTTTAATAAATTTAAATTGATGATAATATGAGTAGAAATTAATGTTTAATTGACAAGTGAGGATTTTAAGAGCCAAAGATATTGTAAGGTAAAATGTTATAATAGCTTAGAATTAAAAATCTAGATTATCTGAGGAAAACCCAGGAGCTGGCAGAAGGAAAGTATGTAACATGAGGAAATAGAAAAGCAAAAACATTTCAAAGTCTTACTGGTTAGATGGGAGGAAGTGGTAAGTAAAATGACCCAGAGAGTACAGATATGTATCTGAGAGTTAAAAACAGGAAGGTAACCAATAAGAAAGAAAAAAAACATAACTTCTTAGTGAAAGGAGGGCATAAAAGAGTATTTTAAAAGGATAAAGTAGGGGGAAAAGTTATTGAAGATGAAATATAACCTAGTCAAACAAAAAAAATAAAGAAAGAAAAAAATAACAAAGCAAAATTAAGAATAAATATAAACTGATGCACAAAAAAGCATAATTAAGGGTACCTTCAAATCAGGAAACCTGGACCAAATAACCATGAACAGGCTGAACACTGCTATCAAAATCTATGACCCTTAGAAGCAAAGTTCAAATTGGAATACCAGAAGATAAACAGAAGAAGGGTCTCAACAACATACAGCACATGCTTAATCAAAATCATGACTGGAAAAACAAACAGTCACTTAAATAAAGGCTGTTTACAGAAATATGTCTAAAACAAAGTGGTTTTTTTTTTCAATAGCTAAAAATAAAGAGACAGATAAAGATATATCAAATAAATGCCAGAAAAAAGAGGACTGTGGCATTATCAATACAACACAAAACAGAATTCAAGTTTAAAGAATTGATAGCCTAAAGACTTTATAATAATAATAAACATAAATCTCCAACATTGATGGGGATACAAAGATTTCACTTACTAAATAATAGAGTAACAAAATCCAGAAGCCAAACATTTGATAAAACTGATAAATTTGTGCAGTATTTTTAGAGTAATGAGTACAGAGGCAATGACTGTGTTTTCCTAACAGCTAAAACTAAGAACCAGAAATTTGTTTTCCTTTGCTTATGAGACCATGTTGTTTCATCCAGTTTAACTGTTAATTAGCACACAGGATTCAGACAAGACATTGGTCTAGAAATGAATGAATTTCAGGGAGTAAAAGATTAACAGAAGTTTTAAAAACATTTCTTCTGTTTAACTTCTACCTCAAAGACCCTGAAAATTGAATTTGATTTGCCATAATTATAATAGTAGGGAATTCAATGAACATATAAAGGTGTTAATAAAAAGTGGTGAAGTATCTGAAAACTGAAAAGATATCCAATTATTGTTCAATAGTTCTTATTAACTATACAAATGATCTCAAGCATGTTGTATCATATTGGAGTCTCTACCAACAAGAAATTCCTGCATTTAGTATATTATCTTAAGTATCTATCCCTAAAAAAACAGTGATTAAACCTAGAACCACACACTGACACATAATACACTGAACTAATGCAACAAGAGGCATGCTCATGAATCAATAGAATGAGAAATTACTTAAGCATGGGGTTCACAGCTATATAGGAAGGCTTATATGAGTAACTAACTGTTAATGAGCTTGTTCGGTACAGTACAAAGAGCTTCTTTATTCTTTCTCCCTTTCCCCCTTCAATAAGTCTCTGGAATCTAGTTCTTTCTAGCCTTTATACCTCATCTTATTCACAGAGTAGTCTCATCTCACTTCAATAATTAAAATTCCCAGTCCAATTTTACATAGTATCGTGCCTCTACGTTTAATTAAATATAAACCCATCTCTTCACTCAGCTCAGGTCTGCCTAAGGAATGGGAAGGAAGTGTGGCGAAAAACATAACAATAATAGTAAACACATTTTCTGGCAATATAGTTGTGAAGCTAAAGAACCCCACATATCCACTCTTCTATAGTTAGGAGTGGGAGGTAAGTGCAGATACGTCATACACACCAAAAATCCTCCCCAGTGGAATCCTCTCCTGATACTCCTCAAAGTCTACTCATTCCTAGGGTCAAGGTAGAGGACTTGCAATATTGGTATAACCTGATTCATAGGCTCTTAACTCATCCTAGTTAACTTACTTTAGATTGTGTCTTTGCATGACAACTTCACATCAACTGTATGTTTCTTGGTCTTTAATATCTCAGTTGAAACTGAAGAGGAAAAAAAAAAGAGTCCTGCTTTAACACTATAAAGAAAAAGTGAAAGAGAAATAAAATAGCTCATTTGGGAAGGGCAATGAAATATGTTACAACAGTGAGACAGCAAGACTTTTAAGAGCCAGTGAGAAAGTGAGTAAAGCATGTTTAGCAAAGCTGCTTCCAATCTATAATCTCCAGAACTTCTATTCAAGGCTAGAAAACCAGATGAAAGGAATGTAAAATGTTTACTGAATCAGAAACAAGGTAGAAGACAACTGTCTACATCAGTCTCATGTAGTCATGAGATCATGTAGTCAATCTCATCAGTCATGTAATTATTCACTCAATAGACATTTATTGAATATCTACTGTATTTGGCAGAGGAAATACAAAAATAAAAATGGCATAACCTTACTTCCCATAGAGAGTTGGCCATTTTATGACAGAGAAAGACATCCAATAAGGGACACCTACAAGCAAAGTGGAGTGAAACAAGATCAAGTCTTGGTGATTGGATGAGGAGATGAGGTTATCAGTACCAAATTAAACAAACCAAGAAGAAATTCATCTTAAATAAATAATTGAAAAACTCAAGTGATATTTTAGTGAGTTCCTAGAATGGAATAGTCAAATTGAAGACTCCATTTATCTTTCAATTTTCTGTTAGCCTGCTAAATTTGGTTCGTGTTTTTTCCATTCAAATGAGAAGCTGCAAAAATGCTAGATATATTTAAGAAGAGAAAGTGATAAACCTAAGTTTATTAGCCCCCTTGTGTATGGATAACCCAACCTGGAAAAATACTAACAGTTTCCTTTTAAGAAGCAAAATGCTCCATTTAAAACATTTAAGACAAACATGAGATTAACAAAGTAATGTCTGGATCAGAAAGGATTATAGGTATCAATTCAATCCAGTGGAACAGGGTTTCCAAAGGTCAATGGAGGTCACAGTTTTTCCACAGCAGAAGCCATTTGGCAACATGTAACTAGCAGCAAATTGACAAAGTTACCACAACAAGCACCAGAGAGAGAACGGCATCGGTGAGCCCTGACCCTCAGGGATCCATAGATGAGTTCCCGTGGGTAAACCGGATGGGCTCATACTATGTAACCAGCATAGACGAAGAATGGGCTAAGAGAGTGCATGAGCAGACACGGTGGCAGATACAGAGGGTATGGATGGGCTCAGCAGTAAGGGGTCTACCTCACCAAGGCTGCCATAGCTATTACAAGTGCCCAACAATCAAAAATAGAGATCAAGGTGAGCCACCGCTATGAAACCACCCCTCAAGGAGACCAATCAACCACTTGGTAAAAAACAACAAGCAATTCATTTTGACGAGAATCAACATTTACACCAGATTTGGATTTAGCTTTCCCACATGCAATAACTTGATTTAGCTCAAGAATTTTAAATCATCTAGGGTCTGATTTGTCATCCTAGGATCCTGCATATATCATCCTGACTGAGAGGTCCATTTTTTTTCAGCTAAAGAGCTGCCACTGTGAATCCATGATCACAGATTCTTCAGGCCTACAATTTATCACATGACCCATAAACAACTGCCTCCCAGAACTTTAGAATGACCTCTGAAAGACTCAACTAAGTCATTAGGTTGGAGATGCTATCATGCATTGCTGGGATGTTGTCAGTCAATATGCTATAAATACTTTAAACCAATAGACTTTATATGATGCTGAAAAATAGAGTATTCTAAGTCAAAGCATTAGAAGTAACACCTTTCACCATTACTCACAGTTACCCACTTGAGAAATTGTACCAACAGAGGGCATGCTAAGAGGGTACTAAAACTAAACTTGGGGCTAAGCTACTGTCTGGACATTTGGGGGTTTATATGCCAGTATATCAGCAGATAAAAACCAACAAACAACAAAACAACAGATTTACTATAATAGTAATATAAATGGATCCTGGTTACAATGAGGAGATGGTTCTATTGTTACATCGCAGAGAAGGGATGATATTTCCGAAACTCAGAAATTTTATTAATTTTACTAGTACTTCTAAACCCTAAGTGACAAAGGCATGGTAACCAGGGGTTCTAACCACTCACATCAAGCTCCATGTCCAAGGTTGGGTTTCACCAGAAGCAGAGTATGAAACAAGGATTCACCTGAAAAATTATTGGGGAAATGTTCCTAGGAAAACAAACAGGAGAGTAGATAATATGAGACTGAGAAGGAAGAAGGCCAAACAACAGTATGATATTGAGCAGAGGGCAATACAAAGAAATAATGTTTCCATCCCACAGGTCAGCTCTGGGGGCCATGTGGGTGACATCTCACAGAGGTACTGAAAAGGAGTCAGCACATCAGAGTAGCTACATCCTACTAGTCTCTGGCTAAGAGCTGCCCCCTCGAGGACGGAAACCTCCATGTAATTCTCAGTTTCCTTGTCTGCTGGCAAAGTGGGTTCCAGCAGCCCGATGCTAGTGGCACTGGGCTAGCTATTGGACATGAAACAACACTGAAACTCAGTGTACACACACACACACACACACACACACACAGTGAAAGGATCCAAGGAGATGTGGGCAAGGCATCTGCTATCGTCTATCTGGGTTACCGCACTGGGCAAGCAGCAGAGATCTGCAAAAAGGACAAGTGAGAGCATGGAACAATCCAGAATTGGTGACAGAAAAGAGAAATGATGAAAAAGAGGGAGAATAACAGTGAAATAATAAATCAAACGTGGGACCAAAGTCCTAGCAGAGACTAAGCTTGTAATTTGGCCTTTCAATCTTTGTATTTTAGGATGTTTTTAAGAAACTGTGCCTTGATACATGGAATCTGAGATGTAGACTGTAGCCAACAGATTCATATTATTTTTCGAATCTTCTCTCTCAGTGTCACCTGGAAAGCTTTCAACCGCTGGGATCTGTCACTGGGAGTCTGAGGCCTTAGTCTCAGTCTCTGCAGAGTAGTTCTCACAGGAACAGCAGGCTGGAAGTACCAGGAAAACACCTTTTCTCTTTCTCTTTCAGACTAGAGACATCCTTCAGCCATCTCTGGTTGGGATCATTCTGAAGCAAGAATTTTACACTATCACCCAGAGCTGTGAGGTTAAGCTTCAAATCTCCACCATGAGAGCTGTTTCAATAGTGTATCTTCTTTCTAGAAGAGAAGCTTTGCCTCCTTTTCTCACTCCCCTACTCCCCTACTCCCCTGCTGATGTTTTCTGCCGTTTCCAAATACACTCCTTGCACTCAGATCATTGTCTCAGGGGCTGCTTTTGAGGGGACCCAAACTTAATATCCAGTTCCATGATTATTGGGCCCTTTAAGCACAAGATTTTTACCTAGGGGCTTTCCTGATATCTCAGTTGGTAAAGAATCCGCCTGCAATGCAGGAGACCCCAGTTCGATTCTTGCGTCAGGAAGATCTGCTGGAGAAGGGACAGGTTACCCACTCCAGTATTCTCAGGCTTCCCTTGTGGCTCAGCTGGTAAAGAATCCACCTGCAATGCGAGAGACCTGCACGTGATCCCTGGGTTGGGAAGATCCTCTGGAGAATGGAAAAGCTACCCACTCCAGTATTCTGGCCTGCAAAATTCCAGGGACTATACAATCCATGGGGTCGCAAAGACTCGGACACGACTGAGCGACTTTCCCCTTCACTTCTCATCTAGAGCAGGTCTATAAAAGCACTGAAGCTCTTTGAAGAGTCTTTGAAGACATATAGCAGAGTGCTATGAGTCTCACCTCCTGGAAAGAAGGAGAGGGAAAGGTTGCTCCCCTGTAGCAAAGATAAGCAAAGCTGGACACTAGCAGAGGCGGTAAAGCCAGATTCGAATCTGTAGCATCTATTGCGATAGAGAAAAGTCCAGTGTGAACTGAACCCAACTTTGATTTCTACAGAAGTTATTGAGTGCTTTAAAGGATGACTGAAAGAGCAGGGAGGGAATTGAGCCAGGGCTCCACAGAGTGGGAGAGAATTGATTCATGTGAAACCATCCAGATTTGCTAACTGGTGTTTGTGGAAGTCAGGCTTATCCCTCCCACAAAGGCCCACAAGACTGGGAGTCAGGGGCTCTATCTTCAGGTATTGACTGGAACAAACAGTACATTCTTTTGGCATCCTTGAGTTTTCTCAGTCTCACTCTTGAAGGAGGACTAGGGTCATCATAGCGATGCAGCCTTGAGCTGTTACAAGATCCACTGGTGTTTGTTTAAGCCTTTATAGGCACCACCAACCGAAATGGCCAAGAGGGGCCTGGCCAGAGTTTGGTTAGGAGACAGTCACCTCTTGACTACAGAGGGCTGCATTGCTGGGAGGTTGGAATGTGTTTTCTGTAGCTTAGAAGCACCAGACCAGCTGAAAAATCTTAACTGAGCAGTGACAGCTATTTAGTTCCTTCCTGCAGAGAGAGCAAGTTGACCTCTTCAGAAAAAAGTGCTTTGATGTGTCCCAAGAACCAGCTGTGCACCACACAGTACAGAAAGGTGATACAAGGCGGGTTTTCCCAACAAAATTGCCAGCGTAGGAGAGTCATCGTCTTCAACAGGGAACATCTGCTGGGAGTTGCCCCTGGAAAACCAGGAGCTGAAGAGGGAGCAAACAGCCAGACAAGTGGGAAGCAGAGAACAGGCTCCAAAAGACTGACAGTCAAGAGGCTCTCAGAGAAGTCTCCAAAGAATCCACAAAAGGTCAATTTGAAGTATTATCTGGGCCTAGAGAGAACGATAGCAGCTTACAGCCCAGGCCAGCAAAGTCCAGAGTCTCTGCCCTCCTTTTCCCTTTCTCCATCCATTCCAGACATAGAAGGGCAGAAACATCCCCTTACAAGTAGGAAAATAGCCCAGGAAGAAAGAGAATAGTAACCTACCTTATACTTATCTCTGGAGGGCAGGAAACCCACATTATGTATGTCTTCTATACACCGTAACTTTGACATAGGCTGAATATTCTATTTTAAAATAAAAACTTGGTTATTTTAATCTAAAGAAATCCATGGACTTTCCATTGCCTAAGAAAACCTAGAAACCTCCTGGAATGTTATGGGTTGAATTTTGTCCCCAAAAGATAGATTGAAGCCCTAAACCCTGGATCCAGTGAACATGACTTTATTTGGAAATAGGAAATTTGCAGATGTAATTAAGTTATGAAGAGGTCATTAGGACGGGCCCTGATCCAATAAGACTAGTATCCTTTCATTGTAAGGAGAGGAAACTGCCACGTGAAGACAGAGACACAGGATCAATGGCCATGTGGCGACAGAAGCAGAGACTGGAGCAATGCATCTGCAAGTCATGAAATTAAAAGACACTTGTTCCTTGGAAGAAATGGTATGATAAACCTAAACAGCATATTAAAAAACAGAGACATTACTTTACCAACAAAAATCCATAGATTCAAAGCTATGATTTCTCCAGTGGTCATGTATGGATATAAGAGTTGAACCACAAAGAATCCTGAGCACGAAAGAATTGATGCTTTTGAACTGCAGTGTTAGAGAAGAATCTTGACAGTCCCTTGGACTACCAGGAGATCCAACCAGTCAGTCCTAAAGGAAATCAGTCCTGAATATTCATTGGAAGGACTGATGCTGAAGCTCCAATATTTTGGCCACCTGAGGCGAAGAACTGACTCACTGGAAAAGCCCCTGATGCTGGGAAAGATTGAAGGTAGGAGGAGAAAAGGACAAGAGGGGATGAGATGGCTGGATGGCATCACTGACTTGATGGACATACGTTTGAGCAAGCTCTGGGAGTTGCTGATAGACAGGAAGCCTGGCGTGCTGCAGTCCATGGAGTTGCAAAGAGATGGACACAACTAAGTGACTGAACTGAACTGAACTGATCTACAAGCCAACAATGCTAAGAATTAGCAGCAAACCACCAGAAGCTAGGAAGAGGGACACCCTTGCTGTTTCCAGAGCGAGCTTGGCCCTGCTAAAACCTTGATTTTGACCTCCAGAACCATGAGACAGTAAATTTTTGTTAAGATAAGCACTTGGTCTGTGATACTTTGTAAGGGCAGCTCTAGGAAACTAATACAGGGCCTGCAATAATTTTCATACATTTTGTTGTTGTTGTTGTTTAGTTGCTAAGTCATGTTCAGCTCATCTACAACTCTGTGATCTGTAGCCTGCCAGGCTCCTCTGTACATGGGATTTCTGAGGCAAGAATACTGGAGTGGGTTGCCATGCCCTTCTCCAGGGGATCCTCCCCACCCAGGGGTGGAACCCATATCTCCTGCATTGGCAGGCAAATTCTTTACCAATGAGCCACCAGGGAAGCCTTCATACTACAGTAGGAGAAAAACACCCCACACTAAATACATGTTAAAAGGACAATGGGGACAATTTGAAATTAAAATTAACAAAATTTCATGTATAACCACATCAAAAAAATTTAGGAATAATTTTGCAAAAGAGGTAGAAGACTTACACACTGAAAACTTACAAAACATTGCTGAAAGAATTTAAAACATTTCTAAATAAATGGAAACAAACCTCAAATTGAATAACTGGAGAGACTTAACATAGGTAAGATTGTACTATTCCCCAAATTTTATACACATTTTTATATCTCTACAAATTTCTATACATTTCAGGCATTCCCTATCAAATCCCTGCCTGACTTTATTTTTTGCATACATTGAAAATTTTATCCTAAAATTCTTATGGAAATGCAAGGGACACAGAAGAGAGAAAACAATCTTGAGAAAGAAGAACAAAGTTAGAGCATTTACACTTTCTGATTTCAAAACTGACTACAAAGCTACAGAAGTCAAGACAGTGTAGTACTGGCATCAGGACAGACACATATATCAACAGAATAAAATTAAGCACAGAAATAAACCTTTATACCTAAGGGCAGTACATGAAATGAGAACTTCCATATGTACAAGCTGGGTTTCTAAGAGGCAGAGGAATCAGAAATCAAATTGCCAACGTTTGTTGGATCATAGCAAAAGCAAGGGAATTCCAGAAAAATATCCTCTTCTGCTTCATTGACTACACTAAAAGCATTGACTGTATGTATCACAACAACTTTTGGGAAAGTCTTAAACAGATGTGAATCCCAGACCACCCCACCTGTCTTCTGAGAAACCTGGATGCGGGTCATGAAGCAATAGTTAGAACTAGACATGGAACAACTGACTGGTTCAAAATTGGGAAAAGAGTATGCCAAAGCTGTATTTTGTCACCCTTCTTATTTAACTTATATGCAGAGTGCATGCATGTGTGCTAAGTCTCTTCAGTCTTGTCTGACTCTTTGCAACACTTTGTAGTCCATCAGGCACCTCTGTCCATGGGATTCTTCAGACAAAAATGTGGAGTGGGTTGCCATGTTCTCCTGCAAAGTTACAGCATGTGAAATGCCAGGCTGGATGAATCACAAGCTGGAATCAAGACTGCTGGGAGAAATAACAACCTCATATATGCAGATGATATCACTCTAATAGCAGAAAGTGAGGAGGAACTAAAGAACTTCTTGATGAGGGTGAGAGAGAAGAGTGAAAAAGCTGGCTTAAAACTCAACATTCAAAAAACTAAGATCATGGCATCCAGTCACATCATTTCATGGCAAATAGAAAGGAAAAGTGGAAGCAGTAACAGATTTTATTCTTCTGGGCTCCCAAATCATTGTGGATGGTGACTGCCACCATAAAATTAAAAGACATTTACTCCTTGGAAGGAAAGCTATGACAAACCTAGACAGCATATGAAAGAGCAGAGACCTCACTTTGCTGACAAAAGTCTGTATAGTCAAAACTATGGTTTTCCAGTAGTCATGGATATGAGAGTCTATGGATGTGAGAGTTGGACCATAAAGAAGGCTAAGCACCAAAAAATAGATGCTTTTGAATTCTGGTGCTGGAGAACACTCCTGAGAGTCCCTTGGACTTCAAGGAGATCAAACCAGTCAATCCTAAAGGAAATCAACCCTGAATATTCACTGGAAGGACTGATGCTGAAGTTCCAATACTTTGGCCACTTGATGGGAAGAGTAGACTCATTGGAAAAGACTGATGCTTGGAAAGATTGAAGGCAAAAGAAGTGGGTGGCAGAGGATGAGACAGTTAGAGAGCATCACTGACTTAATGGGCATGAATATGAGCAAACTTCAGGAGATAGTAGAGGACAGTGGAGTCTGATGGGCTGCAGTCCTTGAGGTTGCAGAGATGGACAAGACTTAGTGACTAAACAACTATTGTTGACAAGAGCACCAAGACAATTCAATCAAGAAAAAATCATTATTGTATTAGGTAGAACATTCTAATCATGAGATTTGCTCATGGTTAGGCAGAAGGGGGCTTTTCCTTTAAAGCAAGAAAATAACCAGGCTAAATCAGGTGTGAGGGTGGGATGACCAAGGCTGCTCTGATCAGACAACAGATCAGAGAATGTTTTACCTTAAAGACAGACTATTAACTGGAGAGATCCATAAGAGGATGGCTCAGGCTGAGTGTGGGTCCAAGTTCAAGGGCCTAGGGTAAGAACAGAAACTTTTCAAAGTTTAGTTAATAAGCATCTCATCCTGATTAATCGATAGGGATAAAATACTTCAGCTAATCATATATGAAGGTGCTAAAAATTAATTAATAGAAACTTCCATTAAATAGGGCTTACCTGGTGGCTCAGACAGTGAAGAATCCGCTTGCCAATGCAGGAGATGCAAACTCGATCCCTGGGTCCAGACAATCCCCTGGAAAAGGAAATGGAAACCCACTTCATATTCTTGCCTGGAGAATCCCATGGACACAGGCTCCTGGCAGGCAACAGTCCATGGAGTCACAAAGGGTCAGACAGGACTGAGCAACTAGCACTTTCTCTTTCAATTAAAAAGAGTTGGGAAACCAGGAGGGGTAACTCGCCCACCCGGCAACAGAAGTAGAGCCCAAAGGAAGAACACAGACTCCTCTTCTTCCTCTTTATCATTCACCACCCAACTTTCCTGGCACCCCTCTCTCTACTATTGCCCACCCAAGGTTCCCTCTTCCTCCTTTTGAAAGCAACACCCTCTTTCCCTTTCCTTGGGAGGCTTGCACAGGACTCACCATGGTTGCAGACTCTGTCCTGCAGTTCTCTGCTAATCCCAAATAAACCCGTCCTTGCTGGAGAAACATCTGTAAGTCTATTTCTTTCAGGTCAACAAAATAAGAATGAAAATTTGGAGGGTCTGTATCTGGCCTTGATCTAGGTAATTAAGTGGACATCCCCAAAGCTTACCTAAGTTGTGGGGGGAAGAATCATTCTTATTTCCAAGAACATTTCCCAGAACACAAAAGGATAGAGGAACTTCTTATGTTACTGTTTTCTAGAAGCACAGGTAATTCTAGGAATTCGTAGTAATTTCATCAGTGTTATCACTTATACTACAAAAATTACTTGCTTTCAGTTGTCCAGCAAAGGGGAGAAGGGCAAAATTTTATAGAATTCTGAGACTTAGAGACCCCAAGGGAAGATGTTAACCAGGGGAAAGAATGAACAAGCAATGAGCGCAGAGTAGGCCAGAGAATTCAGACGTGAGAGTCCCTAACACGCTAAGCAAGTCAGAGAACCCCCAAACTGCTAAGAGGGGACAATCCAGTTTCAATATACTAAAATAGAGAAATGCCTACTAACTATTGCATATTGAAGAACAGGCTGTCAACCTGATTTTCAGAGTTAGATCAGGAAGGCGAAGCTGCCATTAACCCAGTTATCACTTGGAGGGTTAAAGACACATCATCTGCCTTGCCAACACTGATACCTCTCACCCCAAGGATGAGAAAGGAGGGGGGAAAATAAGGAATGTGAAAAATGCTAAACGTAACAGCAAGGAACACTGCCCTAAAGACACAGATGAAAATGAAAATGTCTGTGAAAATGACTTTCTTCAAGAAAAATATGAAAAATATTTCTAAAGAAAGATTTGCCTGGTATTCTTGATGTTTTTTAAAAGCAGGTTTTAATAAAATTCAAGAAGCTTGGCCTTAAGGACTATATAAGAAAAAAAGTCATAGATAAAAGTAGAGTTGCATGAAAAAGAAAAAAGAGAGAAAATTTAAAAGTCAATGACAGTTTAAATGTCCACTGAAGGCTAAAGAAACAAAAACACAGCCTAAAATTGAATTGCTAATGAGAAGACAAAAACACAAAACTCAGGATGTAAACAGAAAATAATAAACATAAGAAATGATTTTAAGCTAGAAATTATAGGTGTTCAAACAAAAGAATGATATTCAGAGACATAATAAAATAAAATTTTTCTCACCTAAAATAAGTCTTCAAACCAAAAAAGCTCACTGGATTTCAAGAAATTTTTGTGATTATAAAAAGCACCACACTTGGACCTAACCTGGTAATTTTTTATTTAAACATTAATTTTGTTTTAATCCTGAAATCCTTGAGGCAGAAGAAAGTAAATAAAAATCATGAGAGAGAGAAATAATAAAATTGAGAATAAGAAAGGGAATGGGTGATACAAATGAGAATTTTGGTTTGGTTAAAGATTTATCTTTTTTGTGTTTTTACAAGAACAAAATGCACAGTGGCATGATAACAAACTTGAAAATTCTAATATAACAGATATTTTGATAGGAAAGAATAAAACTGTTAAAACTGACCTAGGCAGGAACCTAAGTAGAGGAAAATAAATTATGGAAAAAAGTGAAATATAGTAACATAACTTAAAATTTCCAAACAAAGCTTTGAGTATAAATAGTAATTTAAACAAGTTCTTTTAAATTTTTGAGTAGTAGAAAATTCTAAAAAAGATGTAATCACTTCTGGAGCCTAGAAAATTATGGAAAACTGCTCAATTCATTTTCTCACTGAACCTAATATCACATACATATTCACACATACCAACAATAGATGAATTTCATTGTAAATAAACAGTTAATATTAAGGTATGATCTTTTCATTGCATTTTTTTCTAGAAGCTCTGAAACAATAAACAGAAAACAAAATTAACTGCTATACCCTTCAGCAAAGAGAATACAATTATCAGAAATAAAGGGGGAAAGTTGGTGTATAAGCACATTTATAACATTATTATTAACAATAAAAATAAAAATTGGAACCAACCTAACCTTTTCAAAAAAACTTTCTATTTTGTATTGGGGTATAGCTGATTAACAAGGCTGTGATAGTTTCAGGTGAACACCAAAGGGATTCAGCCATACATATATATGTATCAATTCTCCCGCCAAACTCCTCTCCCATTCAGGCTGCCACATAACATTGAGCAGAGTTTCATGTGCTATACAGTAGGCCCTTGTTGGTTATCCATTTTAAATATAGGCTTCCCTGGTGGCTCAGAGGTTAAAGCGTCTGCCTGCAATGCAGGAGACATGGGTTCGATCCCTGGGTCGGGAAGATCCCCTGGAGAAGGAAATTGCAACCCACTCCAGTATTCTTGCCTGGAGAATTCCATGGACAGAGGAGCCTGGCGGACTACAGTCTTCAGGGTTACAAAAAGTATGTAAATATTCATCTCAAACTCTATACTAACTCTTCCCCCACTCTTCCACTCAGCAACCATAAGCTTGTTCTAGAAGTCTGTGAGTCTATCTCTGTTTTGTAAATTCATTTGTATCATTTTTTTAGATTGCATGTATAAGGGATGTCATATGATATTTCTCCTTCTCTGTCTGACTTACTTTACTCAGTATGACACTCTCTAGGTCCATGTTGCTACAAATGGCATTATTTCATTCTTTTTAATGGCTAAGTAATACTCCACCGTATATATGTACCACTTCTTCCTTATCCATTCCTCTGTTAATGGACATTTAGCTTGCTTCCACATCCTGGCTATTGTAAACAGTGCTGCAAGGAACATTGGGGTGCATATATCCTTTCAGATCATGTTTTTCTCTCAATATATGCCCAGGAGTGGGATTGCAGTGCCATATGGTAGCTCTTTTAGTTTTTTACAGAACCTCCATAATTTCTCCATAGTGGCTGTACCAATTTACATTCCCATCAACAACATAGCAGAGAAGACAATGGCAGCCCACTCCAGTACTCTTGCCTGGAAAATCCCATGGACGGAGAAGCCTGGCAGGCTGCAGTCTATGGAGACGCTAAGAGTTGGACACAACTGAGTGACTTCACTTTCACTTTTCACTTTCATGCATTGGAGAAGGAAATAGCAACCCACTCCAGTGTTTCTGCCTGGAGAATCCCAGGGACAGGGGAGCCTGGTGGGCTGCCGTCTATGGGATCGCACAGAGTTAGACACGACTGAAGCGACTTAGCAGCAGCAGCAGCAATGTAGGATTCTCTTCTCTCCACACCCTCTCCAGCATTTATTGTTTGTAGGTTCTTTGATGATAGCCATTCTGGCTAGTGTGAGGTGATACTTCATTGCAGTTTTCATTTGCATTTCTCTAATATTTAGCGATTAAAGAGGTTCAAGAGAGAGGGGATATATGTATACTTATGGCTTATACATGTTGTTGTAGAACAGAAACCAACACAACACTGTAAAGCAATTATCCTCCAATTAAAAATAAATCTTTGTTTAAGTACAGTAATCTAGCCTGAATTACTTGCATGTAATACCAGCTCTGTGGAATTGGGGGAAAAAAAAAAGGAATAATAAGCTACAAGTTGACCTATGACTTTATGATGACAGTACAGATATTTTCACAAAGCCATAAACACAGGACAACTCGACCCAAAGCAATATTACCTTGCTAGTTTCCACTCCTCTGACTCCACAATACTCTCAATGGGTTACCTTTTATGCCAATATCTTAAGTTCAAATTGAACATATTTCTCATTTGTTATTCAAATCCATTTCCTCCAACTATGTTTATCCAGCTCTTAATAGTAATCTATTAATTAATATAAAAGTGAGATAAAGTGTTTGCAATATTATCTATCCCAAGGAATCAGCATTTTAAACAATGATAAGTTCATTTGTTCATAGAAATATTGTAAAAGGCAAAGTTTTAACCAATATATATGAAGATATTGGATCTTTTCCAGCTAAATTACCATACACACACACACACACACAATTTTAAAGTAACAGAGTTAGTAAATCAGGTGTAGATGATAGTGAAGCGCCAGTTCAAACCCCCTTTTCTGAGCCAGCAGCCTCGTCTCTAGCCACCCTGGTAAATGCTGGCTCCTAAAGGCTCACAGCTGCATCTTCCTGCAGTGAATTGCCCTCCGGAGAAGACTCTTGAGAGTCCCTTGGACTGCAAGAAGATCCAACCAGTCCATCCTGAAGGAGATCAGCCCTGGGTGTTCACTGGAAGGACCGATGTTGAAGCTCCAGTACTTTGGCTGCCTGATGTGAAGAGCTGACTCATTTGAAAAGACGCTGATGCTGGGAAAGATTGAGGGCAGAGGGAGAAGGGGACAACAGAGGATGAGATAGTTTGATGGCATCACTGACTCGATGGACATGGGTTTGGGTGGATTCCGGGGGGTGGTGATGGACAGGGAGGCCTGGCGTGCTGCAGTTCATGGGGTTGCAAAAAGTCCAACGTGACTGAACTGAAGTGAAAGGGAACTAAGAAAAGGTATGTCCCCACTCACCATTCAGCCTCACATGCAACCCACAGCGATGAGTAATGACGCACCAGCTCCACAGCCTCAAGAGGAGGGCTGGAGGATAAAGTTTGCCCTTTAACTCAGCCCCTGTAAGCCAGGCCCACACTGGGCTTTATCTCTCCCCTCTGTTCTGCTTCATTCACTCCCTTCAAAGGTTTTCCTCAACACTACCACTCCCTCAATAAAACACTTGTGCCTGAATCTCAGGCTCTGCTTCTAGGAACAAAACTTAAAGTAGTGTACCTGGTTTTTTTAAAACAACCTGACATTTAGTTCCAATAATTCCTGAACTGACTCATTTAATAAAAACATCATCTCCATTAGTCAATTAAAATAAAGAAATGAAGGCAAAAATAGAAGAAAGGATGAGAGATGCATGCTTCAATTTCTGTGATTGTTTTGATCTTTTTTTATTTAAAAAATTAAACCCATTCCTTGAAGAAAGTGAAAGAGGAGAGTGAAAATGTTGGCTTAAAGCTCAACGTTCAGAAAACGAAGATCATGGCATCCGGTCCCATCACTTCATGGGAAATAGATGGGGAAACAGTGGAAACATTGTCAGACTTTATTTTCGGGGGTGAGAAGGAAATGGCAACCCACTCCAGTATTCTTGCCTGGAGAATCCAAGGGACGGGAGAGCCGGGTGGGCTGCCGTCTATGGGGTCGCACAGAGTCGGACACGACTGAAGCGACTTAGCAGCAGTAGCAGCAGCAAAATCACTGCAGATGGTGACTGCAGCCATTAAATTAAAAGATGCTTACCCCTTGGAAGAAAAGTTATGACCAACCTAGATAGCATATTCAAAAGCAGAGACATTACTTTGCCAACAAAGGTCCTTTTAGTCAAGGCTATGGTTTTTCCTGTGATCATGTATGGATGTGAGAGTTGGACTGTGAAGAAAGCTGAGCACCGAAGAATTGATGCTTTTGAACTGTGGTGTTGGANTAGCAGCAGCAAAATCACTGCAGATGGTGACTGCAGCCATTAAATTAAAAGATGCTTACCCCTTGGAAGAAAAGTTATGACCAACCTAGATAGCATATTCAAAAGCAGAGACATTACTTTGCCAACAAAGGTCCTTTTGGTCAAGGCTATGGTTTTTCCTGTGATCATGTATGGATGTGAGAGTTGGACTGTGAAGAAAGCTGAGCACCGAAGAATTGATGCTTTTGAACTGTGGTGTTGGAAAAGACTCTTGAGAGTCCCTTGGACTGTAATGAGATCCAACCAGTCCATTCTTAAGGAAATCAGCCCTGGGTGTTCTTTGGAAGGAATGATGCTAAAGCTGAAACTCCAATACTTTGGCCACCTCATGCAAAGAGTTGACTCACCGGAAAAGACTCTGATGCTGGGAGGGATTGGGAGCAGGAGGAGAAGGGGATGACAGAGAATGAGATGGCTGGATGGCATCACCGACTCGATGGAGGTGAGTTTGAGTGAGCTCCGGGAGATGGTGATAGACAGGGAGGCCTGGCGGGCTGTGATTCACGGGGTCGCAAAGAGTTGGACACAACTGAGCGACTGAACTGAACTGAGTCGCAAAGACGATGCTTCAGTCCAACGTTATTCATAACCTTCTTGGTTATTTCTTGTTTTTTTTCACAAGTCACCTTCATTCAAAAGCCTGCTCTTATTATTAAACTGACTGTAGACCTATTTTTACAATATTTATCTGTGAATATAAATCTATTCTTTTGCTGGACCACATCTAAATTTGCTGGTAAAAATCATCTGTTTTATATATATATAAATATATATATTATATAAGTGTGTATATATATATATATATATATAGCATAAACCTACTACATAACAATCACTAAGATACTCACTGAAGTACTATAATATTTGCTTAGAAAATATCAGTAAAAACAGAGCAAGAATGTGTATGCATGATCTCCTCGGGAGGAAAAAAAAAAAACTCCAGCATTTAGATTAGAAATGCATGTGCAAGCTTCAATATTTTCAGAAATACATTCCTCTGTTTTCAGCTTCTTTATTAATGAGCAAATAAAGCATCCTGACACTGAAAACATAAAGGTAACAGATCTGAAAACAAGACGTGCCGCGTGAGCACTTTTTCTTTGCGATGACAGAGCCGAATCTGCAGAGAAGAAAGGAGGCTTGTAAGGAGACATAAGCAGTTGTGAGAAAAGACACTACGGGCAGTTTCCTGACAGAAGCCTGAGATTTAATCACCCGAAGCAGCTTCTGCAGCCGCTGCCGAGGAGCGCTGGCTTCGCCGTCAGGGAGCAGGATGCCTGTCAAGCCCGCAGTGAAACAAACGAATCGCTGCCAACGCGCTGCCTGCGGACAACGGATGATGCTCCCGCGCCGTTTATATCCCTTCCGCACATTTTGATCGTGTGTTGTGTTATCTACAGGAAATACAGAGCCTGTATATCACTACAAAGGGATAGTGAGGGAGAAAAGATGGTTATTAAACCTGTGAAAAGGGAGAGAGGGGGAAAGCGTCTTTGGAATTTATTTAAGCTACTGAGCAGAATGCTATTGCTAAGCAAAGCTGAGATTCATTTGAATCATAACTTCAAAAGCTATTGAGTTTTGGAGGCAGGTAATTAAATTTTTTTTATTTGGAAAGAGGGGATGGGGAAATGGGCTAATATATTCTGTGTATTGTAATAGTAACAGCTCCATATGTTGGGATGTCCCTTAGGCCAGTCAACTCACTCATACAATTTATATGACCTTGAGTAAGTAGTCTGTGTATAAAGTGATATAAAAATAGTATCCCCTAGTTCCACAGAGGAGCAAATAAAATAATGTATATAGTATGGAAAAGAAAACAAAAGATAATGTGTACAAAGACCCTAAACAGATTAGTTCCCTTCCCTTCCATGAAGATAAACTCCCAGATTATCCAGTCTGACCCTGTGTATTGTCTTCCAATTCACTGTTCCATCATAACTGTTCAATAAATATTTGTTATTAAAATAATATATAAAATAAAAATAATGACTGTATATCCTAATGCTCACCCCTGCTGGGAGATTGTGAGGCTACACAGAAGGTTGAAAGAAGACAAAAACATAGTCACAGCGCTGAAAAAAAGGCTAATTAATTATAGAATATTCATTAATTTCAGAAATGATTTATCTTGTATATTATTGTGCCTAAGGGAGTAGAATTACATGAAATCTGAGGCATTCAAACAGTTATTACAAAAGTTATTGTTTTAGCTCTGGTGAAATTATGAAAGTAAAATCATGAACATAATAATAGCTGCCAAGTACTGAGCTGGCACTGTGTGTTTCCTAGGAGGACTCGCAGTGAGGTGAGTTGTGCCCTTAGCCACCACCCCCCCAAAGATGTATTCTCAGGACCTGTGAATCTGAGCTTCATTGGAAAAGGGGTCTTCAAAGATATAATTAAGGACTTTGAGATGCAATCATCTTGGATGAAGAAAGGCCCTAAATACAATGACAGGTGTCCTTATTTATAAAAGGCAGAGGGAGGTTAGAGACACATGGGAGAAGCCATGAGAAGACAGAGACAGAAATGGGAAAGATGTAGCCAAAGGAATCTTGACAGACACCAAAACCGGAAGCAGCAAGGAAGTGTTTTCCTCTCGGGTCTCCAGAGGGAGCGTGTCTTTGCCAACACGCTGATTTTGGAATTCTCGTCTCCAGAACGCTGAGAAAATATATTGGTTTTTTTTTTTTTAAGCCACCAAGTTTATGGTAATTTGTTGCCACAACCATAGGAAACAAATATAATACTTTTAGTATTCTCATAATAACTGTAAATAAATATACTGTCCCATTTTCTATACTAAGAAACTGACTCACCAAAAAAAAAAAGTAATTGAGCTAGAGAGAGTGAGCTAGGATTCACACACAGATCTGTCCAGTTTTAAGGGCTTTTTTTTTAAGAAGTCAATTTTAAGTCAAGCTTTTCTTGAAATCATCTCCTTCTTCTAACCTCACAGCAGAAGCTGTCTCTCTCTGGCTTCTTTCTTACAATTTGCGAACCATTTCTTAGCAAAAAAGTGAGCAAGTTTATGCTCACCATGCATTACGTTCTCGTACGGCTAGTTCATGCTATTCTATGTAGACAGACTGAGGAGGAGGGAAACATTGAAGACCTGCTTAGTTAGTGAATGAGAACCGAAAAGGCACTCCTAAAGTTGGCTTCTGGCGTCTCAGAGTCCAGGGAGACACTGCTGGCTGACTCTGTGTTGTGGATCTAACCTCCTAACTCGTTTATTCATAGTTTCTCAAAGGAGCCTCTGGGTTCCTAGAGGATAGGTCCCAAGGATCTGGGGGCTGCCAGATAATCTTTGAGACAACTCTGACTGGCCCCGCTAGGAACGAGCTGCTATGCAAAAATAGAGGCTGACAAGGGGTTTTCCTGAAGCAAAGTCAGACCTGCCAATCAGCTCCAGCCCTGGGTATTCACATCCACTTCTATGAGGTCACTTGTCACAGATTGTTTACAAAAATGAGTCTGGAAATGGCTTCCCCATCCTGTCCTTTAGTATATTCTCTTCACTGTTTTCACATCTATTTTTCAAACAGGTTTCTTGAGGTATAATTTACATACAATAAAATTAACCCATTTTAATCCTACATTTCATGTATGTTGGCAATGTACACTGTCACGTAACCACCATGATTGTCAAAACAGACATCAGTTTCACCACCACAAATTTTCTCATACCCTTCTGAGGTCATTTGCTCTCACCAGGCCCAGCTTCAGGCATTCATGATCTAATTCCTCCCACTAGAGTTCTATCTTTCCTAGAACTTCATATAAATGGAATCATAGAGTATATAGTCTTTTGTATCTGATTTCTTTCATGAAGCACGGTGTTTCTGAGATTCATTCAAAATCCAAAATCATTTTGTATAGCACAAAATACTATACAGTAGTTCATTTTCTTATTTATCGTTAAATTCCCATTGTATGGATGTGCCACAATTTGTTTAACCATTAACCAACTGATGAACATTTGGACTTTTTTCAGTTTGAGTATGTTAGGAATAATCCTGCTGTCTTGCATCTTATTTATTTATAACACCTTTCTTTTTTAGTCTCGCTTCTATATTTTCAGAACTGTTTTTCTCTTTCCTATCCCAAAGTGACCAAAAATAAAGTTTAAGGGGTCTATGGCAGTGGTTCTCAATGTAGTTGCCCCTTGGGGCATTTGTTTGTGCCAATACCTAGAAACGTCTTTCACTGTCACAGCTTGAAGATGCTACTGACATCTCATTATGAACCCAAGGGTCTGCTTCACAGCCTACGATGCACAGGAGAGTTCCCACAACAAAAAAGTGTTCAGGGCTTCCTTGATGGCTCAGTGGTTGAGAATCTGACGTGCAATGCAAGGGATGCTGGTTTGGTCCCTGGTTCCAGAAGATTCTGCGTGCTGCAGATTAACTAAAGCCACGGAGCACAACTACTGTGGCCATGCTCTGGAGGGCCCCAGGCCACAACTGCTGAGGCCGGCACAGCCGAGAACCTGTGCTCTGCAACACGAGCAGCCACCACAAGGAGAGGCCCACACACCGCAACTAGAGAAAGCCCATGCCCAGCAGCAAAGACCCAGCACAGCCAGTCAGCAAATAACTCCTGGGGGAAAAAGAAATACTCAACCCAAAATGTCACCAGTGCAAAGACTGAGAAACAAGGCCTAGGGGAGGACCTTACAAAGGGCTTTCCATGAAACTTATTATTAGGTGGGAATTTTAAATAAAAATGTCTTCATTTCCTTGAGGGAAAAAAAAAAAGCCTAGAATTCAAAGAGTTATTTCTCATTTTTATATAGCTGCTGCTGCTGCTAAGTCGCTTCAGTCATGTCCAACTCTGTGCGACCCCATAGATGGCAGCCCACCAGGCTCCCCGGTCCCTGGGATTCTCCAGGCAAGAACACTGGAGTGGGTTGCCATTTCCTTCTCCAGTGCATGAAAGTGAAAAGTGAAAGTGAAGTTGCTCAGTCGCATCCGACTCTTCGCCATCCCATGGACTGCTGCCCACCAGGCTCCTCCATCCATGGGATTTTCCAGGCAAGAGTACTGGAGTGGGTTGCCATTGCCTTCTCCTTTATATAGCTACTTCTAGTAAAAGATACATAGGCAACTGTACCTAAATCACTGAATTGATTAGTAATTCTTTTCTGGAAGTTATGCACCAAAATCATTTAGCTCTCAGCCGAAAACCTTAGTTAAAATGTAAAGGTGTGTCTGATCAGATAGCAGTTGACAAGTCAAACATCAAGTATTTCAGGATTTGGAAGAGGAAGAAATAGCTATTTTGTCCCTGGCTGGCCCTACCTGTCATAAAAGTTAACAGTGTTGCACTGTTCTTGTTCCTTTTCCAGGGCCTACTCAGATATCCTGAAATCCATCTATTTCAGGAACTTCTAGGCTTCTCACCAGTTTTCAGTGGGCAAATGAAATAGTCCTCAGCTTGAAGAAATGACCACTTAAGATAGTGACTGAATCATACCTTAGGATAAGCCTACTATGGAAATGAGTTCTGGGAGTATGAAAAGTAATCTGAATTTGGCACGAAACATTTAATTTATTCAACAGACTCATTAGTTTTCAAACCTTTATACAATATTCCACAAAGAGCATGGAATAGAAGCCAGAAAAGTTTGAATCTTATTTCAAGCACCAGATGTGGATTTTACACAAAGAGTGCCAAATTCCTGAATCTCTCTCAGCCTGGGCACCCTCCTTTGTGAAGATGGAGGGGACAACAGCTAATTTAGAATGCATGTAAGGATTAGGTAATATATTGTAGACATAGGGCCTAGTGTGTTGTGTGTCTTTGACAAATATTGATTTCCTTGTCGCTTTGAACTGTCAGCTTCAAACTAAATGGGTTTTTAGAAAAAAGCATTCTCTTCAAAACACAACAAATATTAATATTTATATAATTTATATAAGAATATATTGTATATATATACTGTATATATAAATATGTATAATTTATATAGTTTGTATAAATGTTTAAATATTATCTATGCAACATATATTTCTTACCTGATATTCATGAAATTTAAGAGTTAGATTGATATGTAAAACAAAGGGAAACTTTCACAAGGCCTGCTGATAGAACTAAATAATTTGCAGGAGAAAAAATGTCATAAGAGCAAATCACTTCTAGCTAGCTGAAGTTATGCATATTTTTGAATTTAACTCATTTGTGATAGTAAGTTAATTTATCAGCCCTTATTACTGAATATGTTCATAATTCATAAAGATATTTCACCCAAAGTGAATCCCTAAAAAACCTGACTTAACCATGGGGCTTACAGTACAAATATGCTACCTCTTTTTTTCTCATGCATTATTCTATCTCTCCCTATATAATTTTTAAAAGTTTTAGATTTATAACTCTTTTCTGAGTTGCAAAACCATTTGAGACACATTTTATTTGCAAGATGTTATAGAAAAAAATCATAATTTTCTCATTTAGAATGTATTGTTGTCCCTCAGCATCCATGGGGGATTGGCTTCAGAATGTCCCTCAGTCTCCAATACCAAGGATGCTCAAGTGCCTTACATAAAATGGTATAATATATTGCATATAGCCTCCACATATCCTCCCATATAATTTAAATTAGCTCCAGATTACTTTTAATACTTAACACAGTGTAAATGCTATGCAGTTCCCTGCAAGCAGCAAGTTCAAATTTTGTTTGGGGGGAGTGTTCCACAATTTTTTAAAAGTATTTTTGACTCCTGGTTATTGAAGGCATGAATGCACAATCAGCAGTCGGAGAGAGCCAGCTGTAAATGCAAATTTGCACTTTGCAGGGAAGTGGAAAACTTCTATGTTTCTATACTATCCTTGCAAATTAAAAGAAAAGGGAAGGACGGAAGAAAGAAAAGGAGGCCAGAAGAGAAGGAAAGAGAGAGGAAAAGAAAAAATATGCATTCCTTCACATCAAGCATCAGTAGCAATGAAACATCTATGGTGTGGTCACAGCGCACCTTGTCTTCCTGGTGCTCACGTCCCCTTGATATCTGAGTTTATGCCTCACAGAAAGTGGCTAACATACATGGTACTAACCATGCAATGACATGGAGAGATCTTGTTTCTCTCTCTTGGAAGAAGAAAATGGAAAAAGATGTCTTTCTTTATACAAGGACTCCCAAAGGGAATTACCTCACCAATGAGGACAGGAGAACGTGGAAGAAAAAAAGCCTCTGTCTAGAGGCAAAGTGGAGTTGGACCTTTATTTGATGATCCCTGAGAAACTAAACTCTCTGTTGGAACAAAGAGAAGGCCACTCTTGTGTAGAGAATACCTTTTTCAAATTTGTTTCTCAAGCTACGGATTGCAGATGTGTTTTTAGCATTTTTAGTTTAAATAGGACTGCTATTTTTTGACTGGAAAGATGTCCTCATGAGGCCATCTTCCCATGCCCTTCTAGGAATCTGTTTCAAGGATTTTCTTATCTTACTTTTAAAGAGCTATGAGACACTATTATGTTAAATTGAACTGCGTATTGAATTTTAAAAAATAAGATAGGGAGATTACTTGAATGAAACAGAGAAATGGACAACTAGAATAAAGAATATAGAGGTAAACTCATATACAATTACTTATATTTATCATATTGAAAAATATCATTGATGCGATTTACATTAGCACCAATCTAACCCTACTCTTCTTTTTCACTTGCTTTTCATAATAAACTCTGTACTATTATACAAAGGATCACTGTATTATGTGTGTCCTTAACATCTATGTGACATTATTTTTCACTGCTCCACATCTGCCCTAAATACTCAAGCAATTTTAAATGACTTAGTGACTGAAAAAACAGCAATAACAACAGTAATTTTAAATCACCTGTTGTTCCCGGACAAATCTCCAGGCATTTGCCAGTGCCTCTGCCTGGTATATACCCTTTCCCCATCACCAGCTAAAAAACAAATGATCTGCTTTTATGATTCAGTTTTCACCTTTTGCAGGAGATCTTCCTGGACTCTGCCCAGCTGACTGGACCTCCTATTTCTCTGCACAACATTTTTACTCTGCCTATAACTCTACTATGTACATCAACAAATCATAATTGTCAGTATGATCACTGATTCCCAACAGGATCAGAAACACCACATTATGAGGGTAGAAACTGTCCTTTCATCATTGTGAGCACCTGTTAAACGTTCTGAACCTGAGTGAATAAATGGCTAGGTAAATGAACGAATGAATCAATCGGCTATGAATAGAAAAGAGAAACGTCCTTATGAGTCTTAACACAACTAAAAGTCAAAATCAGAATATGATTAACATTGTTCATTAGTCAAAATTAAATAAATGTAAACTCAACATCCCTAGGACTCAACCCTATCAATGCAGACAGAGTTGAGGTGTGTTTTCTAAGTCTGTGAATCTGTTTTGTAAATAAGTTCACTTGTATCATTTTTTAGACTCCACATGGAAGTGATATATATTTGTCTTTCTCTGACTTAACTTCATTTAGTATGATAATTTCTAGGTCCATCTATCTGCTGCAAGTGGCATTATTTCATTCTTTTTTATAGCAGAGTAACAGTCCATTGTATATATGTACCACATCAGCTTTGACCATTTATCTGTCGATGAACATTTAGGTTGTTTCCATGCCTTGACTATTGCAAATAGTGCTTCAGTGGACATTGGGGTCCATGTATGGTCTCAAAATATGGTGTTCTCTGGATATATGTCCAGGAGTAAGGAGTAGGATTGCTGGCTCATATGGTAGTTCTAATTTAGTTATTTATGAAAACTTCATAGTTTTCTCCACAGTGGCTGTAGCAATTTACAGTCCCACCAACAATGTAGGAGAGTTCCCTCCACAAGCGTTTTGATCATGTGCAACATATTTTTCCTAGCCTTTCATTCCTCACGTGATACTATCTCTCTGTTAATATGATTTCTAAATTACATAATAATGGTGTTATAAATGATAACCTATTCAAAGTCTGATACATTCTAATTCACAGAAGCTTGTACATTCTGGGAGCATGAAAAAAATAGATGAAATCTTCTGTCCTTTGTCTTCTTTTCTTCCTTTCCATGCTCCCAAGTGCAATAAACGTTATCCGTTTTGCTATATTCTTCTACCTATAATCGTATACTAACATGTAAATTATACATCCTGTTTTGGGTCTAATTTTTCATTTTACCATATATTTTAATGCTCATTCCATACAGCATAGATAGAACTATTTTCTTATCATTTAATGGAGGCTGAGCACGCCATATTATGGTGTTTCATAATGCATTTAACTTATGACCTACATGGGCAGTGGTTTCCAATTTTCACTATATCAAAAATTCTTCAGTTAATGAAATTGATATTTGCACACACATTGGATATATAAATAGTAAGAATAAATCCCAAAGCAGAATTGCTGGGTAAAAGAATATATTCATTTAAAATTTTAATAGATATTTTCAAATATTTCTCCACAAAGTTTTAACCAGCTCACATTCCCATCAATAAAACAGTAAATCTGCCAACACTTTCACCCATTTCATTACTAAAAACTTTGTCAATCTAACTGGCAAAACAAAAAAGTGGTTTTTTATTTAATATTAAAAGTGTAAAGTTGAATGTCTTGTTTTTTGTTTAAAAATCATTTTTTTCCCTGTAAAACCTGGCCATGTTATTTGTTCATGTTTCAATTGCTTTTAATCGATTTATAGTCATTTTCTATATCTTTTGCAGTTAGGTCTTCCTCACACATTTCCAAATATATTCTCCTAGGTTGTCACTTGTCATTTGACTTGTTTATAGTATTATTTTAAAAGTTTTTATGTATTTTATCAATATTTTATGGCTTTAAGATTTTTATATTGTTCTCCTCCTCTGAAATAACCTTTAATTTTTCAGAAGAAGTTCTTGGTTTTTCTGGAAATGCAGTCATATCTTTCCCAGTTGTTGATAGTTGTGCATCACCTTTACATTTAGAGACCCTATGTTAAGAAATTGTATCTTACTTAGGAATCTGTGACAATTTAGAATTATCACTGGCTTGTCCTGAGGTAGCAGAGTGAGTCTCTACGGTGGCAAGTGCCATCTTTCTTAATACATCCTAATCTTGTGTTAAGAGGTCTCTTACCCACAGAGAATAAGAGAAAGCACTTATCACATAAGATTCATTCAATTATTCTCTGGGTAAAATTCCTTATGCTATGTCAACAAAACACTTATTTGGGGCCACTCCTCTAGATATGGAAAAAGTTTATCCCTCTGAGACTAGAGAACTTTCACAAACGTATCTTTCCTTCTGTAAGGAAACATGAGAAATAAAGCCAGCAAAAATTTTCAGTTATGAAATATACAACATCAGAGAAAGCTCCAGAATTGCTGCTGGGCTTTATTACGTGGAGCCTGGGAAGGCCAGCAGAAGGATGATGGGTAAAGTTCTGTCTGACTCTGGTTTTCTCTGAATATGACAAGTTTGTCTGTGGAGGACTGGGTGGTATTGATGAAAACTGTCAGAATACTTATTAAAAGTCACCAGTCAAAACATTTAATATCTTTTCCCTTTGAATTTTTACCAGACAATAGAATGGTATATGCCATTTCTTTGTTCTACTCAGATACTAGTTTTAAACGTACAACAGATGCTCAAGGAATAATGATAGATTAGCCAGGGATGATTATGTTAATTGTTTATCACTCTCAGTATCTCATAAATGTGTGTGTATACATTTATATGCATACATATGTGTGAATATATATCAGTACCAGTTCAGTCACTCAGTCATGTCTGACTCTTTGCAACCCCATGGACTGCAGCATCCCAGGCCTCCTTGTCCATCACCAACTCCCAGAGTTTACTCAAACTCATGTCCATTGAGTCAGTGACGCCATCCAACCATCTCACCCTCTGTCGTCCCCTTCTCTCCCAGCTTTGATCTTTCCCAGCATCAGGGTCTTTTCCAATGAGTCAGTTCTTTGCAACAGGTAGCCAAAGTATTGGAGTTTCAGCTTCAGTATCAGTTCTTCCAACAAATATTCAGGACTGATCTCCTTTAGGATGGACTGGTTGGATCTCCTTGCAGTCCAAGGGACTCGCAAGAGTCTTCTCCAACACCACAGTTCAAAAGCATCAATTCTTCAGTGCTCAGCTTTCTTTATAGTCCAACTGTCACATCTATACATGACCACTGGAAAAACCATAGCTTTAACTAGACGAACCTTTGTTGGCAAAGTAATGTCTCTGCTTTTTAACATGCTGTCTAGGTTGGTCATAACTTTTCTCCCAAGGAGTAAGGATCTTTTAATTTCATGGCTGCAGTCACCATCTGCAGTGATTTTGGTACATATACATACATATATTTGTGTATCACATATATGTGTGTCTAGGGCTTCCCTGGTGGCTCAGAGGTTAAAGTGTCTGCCTGGAATGTGGGAGACCCATATGTGTCTATACATATATTATATACATATATGTTGCAATTGAACATCATGCAAAATATTATCTTGCTCCATACATACCTTTTGTGTCCCATAGATAAGGCCTAATTTATATGGCTAACAAGGTTTGTGGCAGCATGAAAATTAGAGTTCCAGAAATAATCATTCAATTTCTACTGTCAAATCATTATAATTTGGTTTTTTAAAAGGAATTTCTAAAAATGAATATAGTAAAGTTGCAGGATATAAAATCAACACACAGACATTCCTTGCATTCCTATACAATAATAATGAGAAAGTAGAAAAAGAAATTAAGGAAACAATTCCATTCACCATNAGAAGGGGACAAGAGAGGATGAGATGGCTGGATGGCATCACTGACTCGATGGATATGAGTTTGAGTGAACTCCGGGAGTTGGTGATGGACAGGGAGGCCTGGCGTGCTGCAATTCATGGAGTCGCAAAGAGTCGGACACGACTGAGCGACTAAACTGAACTGAACTGAAGTCTCCTTTATCTTATGTTTAAGTCTCCTTTAAAAATAATTTATAATTGCCAAGGTATGGGAACAACCTAAGTTTTTGTCAACATATGAATGGATAAAGAAGATATGGTACATATATACAATGGAATATTACTCAGCTGGAAAAAAGATTGAAATTTGATCATTTGCAGCAGCGTGGATGAACTTGGCATTGTGCTAAATGGAACAAGTCAGACAGAAAAAGACAAAAACTGTATGATATCATTTATATGTGGAATCTAAAAAATTACAACAAACTAGTGAATGAAACATAAAATAAGCAGACCCGCAAACACTGAACGAGCTAGTGGTTATCAGTGGGGTGGGGAGAGAGAAGGAGGGAGAGGAAATATAAGCGTAGATGAAAGAAAAGAGTTATTACAGAATTATATGAAATCACCTGTGTGAAACTTTTTTTTAAATTATAAAGCATATATAATTTAAAGGATCTTTGAGTCAATAAAAACGTTTTAAGTAATTCTCTAAAATTAAAGTAGTAACAATGCATTGTGAAACTTACACAAATGTAGAAGTGAAATCAATGATGAAATTATCACAAATGAACACAGACCAAGGGGAAAAGTTATGTAAATGAATATACAATCATAAACTATAATAAGCACATGAAGGACAGAAACATTAGAGGTTTTTCCATAAGCTGTCATTTGCACTTTTAATTTTGAACTGCATTTCAAGAGCATGGAAAATCAATAAATGATAAGCTAGGAGTATCATAATATTTTTATTTTAAAGAGGTCACTTTAACTAAAAATTTGCTTGTTAGGAGGAAAATGGATTCAAGAACAATTGGGAAGCTATTTCACCAGTGTTAAGAGCCAAACAATAGAGTTTTGACCTAGAATGGATTCAAAGGAGAAGGGGCGATGTAGAGTGATTTGAGACACATTAGGATCTAAAACCAGTGCTCACAATGATGGAGAGAAAAGAACAAGGTATCTTTTTCCCTGTAGGTCATGCAGGACTCTTCTAGAGACACACAGGTAATTTCCTAGGAAAAGAAAGTTAAGAGAATATTTGGGAAAAATAAAATGGATCCATATAAAAATTTCTGAGGCTCTATAACTGAATCACTTTGCTGTACACCTGAAACATTATAAACCAACTATATTGCAATTTTAAAATGTCAAAAAACACATTATTTCGGTATCTGAAAAGCATATTTTTATATCTATAGTATTGATATAATAACATTTTAAAAAACATTTTATTTTGTATTGGAATATAACCCCCATACAATGTTGCTATATGAATGGTTTCAGATGAACAGTGAAGGGACTCAGCCAAACTCCCCTCCATTCCAGGCGGACACATAACACTGAGCAGAGTTCCATGTGCTATACAGTGGGACATTATGGGTTATCTATTTTAAATATAGCAGTGATACAATAACATTTAGCCAGATGATTTGAATGCTAATAAATTTTAGTGAAAACTTTTTTAAAGTTTCTGAGGCCTACATATTAAAATACAGAATGCCTTATAATATAGTTTTTTGCCAATGCAAATAGCAAATTGATAGTGTAATTTGTATGATATCACTTACATGTGGAATTATAAGTATACAAAATACCTGCACTATGGGTGTAGGTACTTGAAATATTTCAATTCCTTGCCTTTTAGGCTGAGCACTTGTTTTTTGTGTGTGCTGAGCCAGACCACCATTTATGAAAGCAGGCGAAGGTTATAGGATTTTAAGAATATTTGTGTCAGGAGCATTCATTAAACTGATTTTTTCACAGTATGCTTCTGTTAGCCTATTAATGACAAATTAGTATGTCACAGCATTGGTCTGTACAACTGCAAAATTTGTAACTTATGAAATACTTAACTTGCTGTATAGTTATTGTTGCTTTTTATTCCNCAGGAGCATTCATTAAACTGATTTTTTCACAGTATGCTTCTGTTAGCCTATTAATGACAAATTAGTATGTCACAGCATTGGTCTGTACAACTGCAAAATTTGTAACTTATGAAATACTTAACTTGCTGTATAGTTATTGTTGCTTTTTATTCCTAAATGCCTTGGATGAAGAGAAATTTAATTATTCATACTGCTTTACCTGGAGTTCATTTCTTTCAGATCTTTTAAAACAGAGAAACCAAAATTCTGACACAGAAACTTCTTTAGCACTCACAATTTTATGGAATGTTTTCTCTTAAATTTTTTAAATTATATTCCACAAATTATAGTTCCAAATTACACAGAAATAATGAGTACCAATAAGTAATGGTGAGTGATGTTCCTTATGTCTAAACAAGCTTCATTATAAATAAGAATTTTAAGACAAAGATAAGTGTACAAAAAGTATTTTTCTTTGAATATTTAACTCAAAGATTATACTAATTTTCAAAAATTATGAAAAGAGTGAATTTCAACCATAAGGATATATTTTAAAATATATTCTTCTTCTGGTTCGATGAGAAAGGATTAAAAAAAAATACATCATTTCCCCTTTCCCTATAGTCCTGCTGAAATGTCAGAGAAGTGCACAAAGAATACAGCATGTCTCCAAAAGCTCTGGATTTGGAGAAGACGCCACACCAATCACAGTTCCTCTGTCCAGTAACTCCCCAAAAGAATGCCAACCTTGTTATTCACCAGGATGGGGAGAAAAAGTGGGACATGCGGTGATTATCAAGGTTACTTTAAAGAGCAGATTAGAACACTTCCAGATGCTGTGATTAGAACACCGTCCAGTTGGACCCAAATCCTCCCAGTCATCTCACAAGAGTCACCACTGAGCCTGGCTCTTTTATTTCTAGCTTGCAGGTTCAGGATGTCATAAATCATGAAAAGAAAGCGGTAATCTTTGTTTTCTTAGAAAATTGACCTCATCTAGATTTTCAGACTTGGTGTATTGAATCATACCTAGCACTCACTGGTAAACTTTTAAAACACTTTTGTTATATGTACATATACATGCTTTGACAGTTCTAATGTCCTTAATTTATATATCTCCAGCCTAGAATATTGGAATGGGTAGCCATTTCCTTCTCCAGGGGATCTTCCAACCCAGGGATTGAACCTGGGTTGCAGGCAGATTCTTTACCATGTGAGCCACCAGGGAAACTCTAATTTATTTTTCCTGCTGTTTGCTTTTTTCTTTTTTTCTTTTTTTTTTTTTTTTTTTGGCATACTAGGCAATTATTTTACTTAGAATGTTCAAAGAACCAGCCCTTGATATAACTTATCACAAAGGCCTGCCTACCTAACCCACCAAGTATTTCTGAGGAACTTCCTCTTCTCTTCATCCTCATCATTATCACACTTTTCCAGACCACCCTCATCCTTTGCCTGGCAACTGTGAAATCTGCCTAACATCTCCCTTTAACCTTCCTCCAATCCATTCTCCACCTTGCAGGTGAAGTGACCTTCACAATAACACAACATTTACTCCATCTCCACCCCTGCTTACAACATTCAGGGAGTGCCAATTGTGTGCCCACAGAAAAAAGGCAAACTCTAACACAGCCTGCACAGTTCTGTTCAGCCAGCTCCCCCAGAGGCCTCTTATCCCTGGCCTCGTCTCACCCCGTGCACCTCTTCCTGCTTCATCCATGTTTGATTTATTTCAGTCGCTCATACCCACCATGCTCCCTTATCTCAGCAGACACTGCAGTGTCCGTCCTTGGTGGCTGATCACCATTCCATCCTGGTCCTGCCTCTGTGCTTAGAGAAGCCTCATATAGCTGCACCACTGTGTCCCCCGAGAACTTTTCCTGGGCTCTCTCACTAGGTCCTAAGGATACTCTCTTGGTACGGTGTACTTCTTCCTGTCATGAGTCACCGTCACAGTTTTACATTCTGGGGGGAGTGATTTGGTTCTGTCTCTTTGCCTCACTGGAGGGTAAGGGCAAGCTCCCACTACTGTCTTCCACTTTACCCCTGGACTTAGTAGAAGACCTGGCACATAGTGGACACACAAGGCAGTTTTGTTAAATTAATGAAAAGTGTTAACAAACCTGTGACACTGCATTGTATGGATGGTGAAAGTTTTGCCTGTGAAAATAAATATTTTTCAGCTCTTCAGTATTTCTCCAAGTAAATTCCTCACCCTCTTTTTCCTCTGCTTTCTTTTTCTGTCTCTCTTAATACATATTTTTTTTAATGTCTTAGGATTCATTCTCTAAATTTCTTATCTTATCCCTACAATTTTCAGTTCAGTCAGTTCAGTCGCTCAGTCGCGTCTGACTCTTTGCGAGCCCATGAATCGCAGCACGCCAGGCCTCCCTGTCCATCACCATCTCCCGGAGTTCACNTTGGCTGTTTGTTAGGCAACACCGACCCCATGGCTCCTCACAGCTAACAAATTGCAACATCTGGATCATCTCAGGGTTTATTTTTAGCGATTATTTTTTCTCTTGAAAATGGGTTACGTTCTCCTAGTTTTGTGGATGTTGAATAATTTTGGATTTTATGCTGGGTGTTGTTAACATTATATTGTAGAGACTCTAGATTCTGTTATAAACTTCTAGAAAGATTTTTGGTTTTGTTTGTTTTAGCAAGCATTTGACTTGGTTGAGCGCAAAGTGCAAATGACAGATGAAAACCCTGTTCGATTGTTTTATCATTTGTTGAGCACCTTTCAGCCTGTCTTAAGCATACATGGTATGGGAGTCAGAGATTTGGGAATCATTTACATACAGAATTACATGATCTCTCTGGCTCTCTGCTATTTAGGACTCCCTTCTTACTCATTCACTTTCCAGTAGCTGTGGTTGTCCTGAATGTCAACCTCTGATTCTTAAGACAGAAAAGACTGAATTTTCTATTGGATGTGTGTGTGTGTGTGTGTGTATGTGTGTGTGTGTGTGTGTGTGTATAGAACGCAACATGGGATCTACTTCCTGACAAAGTTTTAAGTTCACATTACAATATTGTTATAAAGCACAATGTTGAACAATAGATCTATAGAGCTTATTCATCTGGTATAACTGAAACTTCACACCCATTGAATAGTAACTTCCTGTCTCCCTTGAACCAGTCCCTGGTAACATTCTACCATCAGCTTCTATGAATTTGACTATTTTAGACATCTCATNGAACAATAGATCTATAGAGCTTATTCATCTGGTATAACTGAAACTTCACACCCATTGAATAGTAACTTCCTGTCTCCCTTGAACCAGTCCCTGGTAACATTCTACCATCAGCTTCTATGAATTTGACTATTTTAGACATCTCATATAAGTGGAATCATGCAGTACTTGTCCTTATGTGACTGACATTCATTTAGCATAATGTAGTCAAGACTCATTCACACTGCAGGATTTCTTTCTTTTTTAAGATTGAATAATATTCCATTGTATACGTATACCACATTTTCTTTATTCATTCATTCCTCTATGGACTTTGGTTGTTTCCACATCTTGCTTTTTATGAACAATGCTGCAGGAAACATAGAAGGACGAACTTTTCTTTAAGACCCCAATTTCAATCCTTTTGGATAAATACCTAGAAACGGGTTGCTGGAACACATGGCAATTCTATTTTCAATTTTTTTTTTAAGAACTACTATACTTTTTCCATAATCATCACACCATTTTGCATTCTCACTAAGAGTGTACAGTGGTTGCAATATATTCATACCCTAACACTTGTCTTTTGTTTTTTTTTTATAACACTCATCCTAACAGGTGTGAGGTAGTATCTCAGTGTAGTTTTGATTTGTATTTTCTATGATATTAGTGATGTTGAATATCTTTTCATATAATTTTATCCATTTAGCTTCTTTAGAGAAATTAACTCCTTTGTCCATTTTTAATGAAGTCTGTATTTTTTTTTTTACTGCTGAGTCATAGAAGCCCCTTCTACATTTTAGAAATTAATACCTTATCAGATNCCATAGCCTTGACTAGACGGAACTTAGTCAGCAAAATAATGTCTCTGCTTTTGAATATACTATCTAGGTTGGTCATAACTTGCCTTCCAAGGAGTAAGCGTCTTTTAATTTCATGGCTGCAGTCACCATCTGCAGTGATTTTGGAGCCCCCCAAAATAAAGTCTGACACTGTTTCCACTGTTTTCTAAATCCCTACAATTTTAGATCCCTTTTTTACTTTGGTTACCTTCTGGGAGGTTACTTTGACTTTATCTTCCAATAGAGTTTATTTTGCTTGCCATATATTTTTAGGTGGTATGCTCTGAATATGTCTGTGAGTTTTTAAGATTTTTTATGAGTAAATATTATCTCCTTTGAAGTTTTCTTCTACTTTCTGCATTTTCTCTGAGTTTCACTGTCTGTTCATTTGGTTTTTATTTCAGTATTTTATGTTGGAGGCATCTCTCAAATGTTAAGCTATTATCTTTGATTTATTCATATTTAAGGGATAATAACTGGCAGATTCAAAGTTTTACACACATGGGTGCATTTTATTTAGGGGAACCCAGTCAGTTTGCTGAGATATCCACAGAGGTAAGTAATCATGTATGTTTTCTAAGGAACTATAATCTGCTGACTAACTTTAATCTACCAGCAGTACTGTGCCAAGAGATACAAGTCTAACAGACATAAGAGGTCTGGGTGGCCTCACCAGTCAATATGTGGGCTTTTAATAAGCTCCTCTTTTTGGTATGGCACCTCCAGCTGCTATTCCTGCTGTTCCTGGCCTATGGTCTCTTGGTTCAATTTCCCCAAATGAGAAATCTCCAGATTCCTACCAAAACCAGTGAGGGATGGGTTTCTAACTGCACAGAACATAGGAGGGAATAAGTGTCCAGTTGCACTTCTTGGACTCCTAAACAATCTGTTGGTTTCAAAAATCAGTCCCTACCTTTGGAAATCACCACTAACTTTTGAAGCAAAGAAAATGTTAGGAGTAATAACATAATTTTTCTAATTATTTTATTCTGATACTGAAAGTGACTTTATGATCAGTAGTCATCAAATGGGACTTTTCTCTCCAGTCCTACAATCACTAGCTTTTTCACAACTGGTATACATAATACTTCACACTATAACTCAGTTATTTCTCTGACAATAGAAACAATATATGCATTTAGGTTTTGGAAACCTAAGAATTAAAACTACTCTAGCTAGGATTTTGTTTTTTCCTTAAGAATCACCATGAATCGTTGAGAAAAATAAATTAGGAACAAAAAGACCTATTTATCAGTTCCAGCTCTCTCAAAAACTAGTATCTTTTAACAATGCACTCAACCACCCTAACATTAGTTTTTTGATCTGCAAAATGCTAAGACTGGATTACGGATCTCTAAAATCCTTTCTAACATTACAGGATGATTAAAGTAATGTGCTTGTATGCTGAATAGAACAGAATAATAGACAAAAGCACTGCTGTACTTTACCAACCCTTTATGGAGCTCTTCTCCCTAACACTTTTAGTAATTAGTTGCCAAGATTAATGACAAAGTTATCTAAAAATAAAAATATCATAACATACTCATTATCAGAATCAAGGATATTGAACTTGCAAAAACTGATACGCTTTAATTTCTGGCCTTCTATAATTAACAATTTGTTTAACTTTTTTTTTTAAATACTGACAGGGCATTTGTGAAAAGCAGGGTTAGGTTTCTTCCTACAAATGTAGATAATTTCTTATATTTATACAGTTCCTTACAGTTTTCAATGCATTTTTACCTGCATTTCCCATCTAATGGACACAATGATCTCAATGAAATCAGCGTTAACAGGCACTGGTGTTATCCTCATTTCCAAAGAACAATATAAAGAGCCCTTAAATGTCACAAAAACAGTCATGTCCAACTCTTTTGTGACCCCTTGAACTGTAGCCTGCCAGGCTCCTATGCCCATGGTATTTTCCAGGCAAGAATATTGGAATGGGTTACCATTTCCTTCTCCCGAGGATCTTCCCAACCCAGGGAGCTCCCATCTCCTGCATTGGCAGGAGAGGTCTTTACCACCGAGCCACCAGAGCAGCCAAAGAGACAATAAGCAAAGTCGGGGCTTCTCACTTTAAGCCTGACTTCCGTATCTTGTGCTGCTTTCCCAGGAAGGCCCCGGAAGGTAAGCATACATCCTTATACACAGAGAGGTCTGAGTGGTTTATTAAAGACCCAAACTACCCAGAGATTATGAACTAGTAAGTACTGCATACAGTGTCTCACCATCTTCATTCTCGGTGTGACTTTTAAAGTTCAACAGTAATTTTCACTCCACAACCAAAATTAGCAAGTTCAATTACACTTTTCTGTGTCGGTAGAAGTCAAATCAATGTAGGATGTGTCTAAACTTTGTTCCACCAAATTCAGAACACAAAGGTTATCCACCACACAAAACAACACCACATCCTTCTCTTTCTATAACTTCCTAATGTCCCAAGCCTTACAGGGTCACTGAGCACTTGTAGATAGGGCGCTTCCTACAGATCTGTAATCCGTTCAAAAATATTTTCATGGCACTGGCGTGCATCCCTCTATACCATCAACCACTCCACTTTCTAGAACTGAAGGCCCATACCCTTTGTTCCCTCAGTTACTTCCATTAGTCTTTAGAAGCACACACTAATCTTCTTTAACTGTCTACGGTGAATGTCCAATGTGACATCACCTACATTCTAACAGACATGACCCCTGTACTCAGAGCAAAGGCTTCATTTCTCCCAAGAATGAGTCTTTGGGGAATATGTTCCTCCTTAGGGACTTAAGTCCCAATGTCAGTGCGATTCATTTTGATCCAGAATTCACTGAGGCAAGCAATGAACTGAAACAGATCATTTAATCTTGTCTCTCATGAATAATTCCCAACTGTGACTTAGATCTTAAAAAAAAAAAAAGGTCTGTTTATAATCATATGGAACGTAATAGATAAAATTATAAATTACAAATTTAAATTTTCACCCTGCAAGACTGCCTAACAATATAAGGAATTTATTGGCTTATGTAACTGAACTATCTAGAAACACGACTGATAAAGTGACTGGATAGAGTGACTCCAAGATTATCACACAGGATCAGCTCCTCTCCAAGTCTCCACTCTGGTTTGTAGTAAAAGTGTCAGCCTCGGCTCCACGCAGTGACCGGCTATAGTACATCCTACCGTGATGGTCTGTGTTAGTCTCTCAGTCCTGTCCAACTCTTTGGGACCCCATGGACTGTAGCCTTCCAGGCTCCTCTGTACATGAAATTCTCCAGGCAAGAATACTGGAGTGGGCTGCCATTTCCTTCTCCAACTCTGATGGTAGTGAAGTCCTTTTGAATTTATAAAATTCATATCCTTGTGTCTTATCAGAAGTTTCCTTCCATCTCACTGGCTCTGTCTGCGTTACCCATCCCTACTCACTCATCCCTTCAAGGATCTCTGTTGGCAGTAATCTGGCCACCTCCGAGATCAATTCCACCACCCTCAAATCATACTGAATTAGATGGGTGTTTTTCAAATTGTAAATAATATCTCATTTGTGGACCATACCACTCATTACAATGGACTGCAAGCAATTTTTTCAAATACACTAATATAGAACAGAAATAAAAATGTCAGAGTGCATTACCATTAGTAATATTTTTTGTTGAAACTTGATTAGTTTTATATAAATACAAATGTGTTTGGTAGGTTGTGATGTAATTTTTTTCTGTGAACTACAGTGGAAAAATTGAAAGTTAGAATAAGAGAAATTTGTATCTTTTCCGGGAAAATCAAGGTGTTGATTGGAAATGGATGCTGGATAGAAAGTAGCTGAAAGATAAATATATACTATATGATATTTATTTGTTGACTTATCATCTTTATAATATGCAAAACATTTGCTTTTTTAAACTATAGTTTGCTAGAGTTAGAGAATTTGACAAGTTTTCTGAGAGTTTGGGAAAGCAATATTTTTTAAAGGCCACTTAAATCTTTCATCTGTGTCACCCTGAACAAGCGCTATATTTCCCCATCTGACTTTTTCCACTTGTGCTGTGAAGTAAGCATGACCTTTAGGTCTAAAGCTCTGTGTGCTCAAATTTCAAGTTATTTCTTGATAGTCCTGTCTTTTTTTTTTCATGACGGTTATTTTAATTTTAATCTAGAGACTTCCCTACAACCAGTCCCTGGGTGGCATCTGTGAGTGTAAAGAAGAAATGATATAACAGAGAGAGGACAGGACCAGCAATCAGAGTCCAGAAACCAGCCCAGTCCCAGCCAGTCCCAGCGGATGGGGTCTTCTCATTCTCTGTGGCTCAGTTTCTTGAAATGTTTACCATTTTTAAATGGTGAAGTTCACTTCTAAGAGAGCGTCCATCTTTACATGATTCATTTGAGTGATAGGAAGTTGAGTAGGGTTTTTCAGTTGGTAAGGAAAAAGATATATACCAGCTTTTATTTCTGCATCACCAGATCATAACCCAATAGGAGTAAAGAAGTCTCCTAGTGAATGGACAAAAAAGAACATCAGCTCAAGTGTTATGTTTATTAAGTGAGTTAACAGGTGTTAGATACCTAGCACATTGTCTGGGTCTTTAACTTCTCAAGAGGAACGAGATATCAATAAATATCTAGTAAGCAATGTTTAATTTCATCAGTAGCAAAAGAAATACAATATAACATGATGATATACTATCATATCATTAGATATTATAACATAAGAAACTAATTATATCTTTAGAAATAAGAAAAATCAGTATGAATGGAGTAATTGGGAAAATTTTCACATATCATACATCAGTCTTCTACAGAGAAAGCCTTGTGTCTCCTCCACTGGCCTCTAAATAAAGCAAACCTACCATATATTTCCAAAATCCTCAGAAGTTTCTGGAAGGAAAACAAATAAGGGTATGGTGTTTGTAAGAATATTACACATACATATATACAAATTTTCATTATATTACTTGACGGTGTAATCATTCTAGGAAGAACTGCCCTCCAACTCTGCAGCTAATGAACTGTTCCTTGCTAGAACAATCCTTATGGACACTGGACCACCTGCAGCTGTGACTGGGGAAGCCCCCACTGCTCTACACCCTGTTTGTGTCTGTCACATGTCAGATTTCCCCAGGAAGAAAATGCTGAGGCAGAGTTTAGTGTGTGAGGCCGTTATTAGGAATTTCTCAGGTTCAGTATCTGTGAAAGGAGGAAAGAAAAACCAGAACTAGACAAAAGGAGAAGCTGAGCATCAATGCAAACTCCATGGAGGCTTAACCAACTCTCTGAGAAGTTGTAAAGCTGGAACGATCCTTCAGAGTTGGCCTGAGTCAAGGAGAGAAGGCCAGCATTTTTTTATATCCCATGTACATCAGTCATTATTGGAGTGTGACCTTGGCTGAGTTACTTCTCAGCAGAAGCAGATTCTGTAGGGAGATGACAGCTGAGGTCTTTCTGCCAATAGCACTCCTAGCAACCGGGGAAGTAAATCCTCCAGCCCTAAAGTGGAAATCTGGGTGGCTTATCACAGTGTCCACCACATGGCCCATGTCAATAATGTTGTATCAGCCCAGTGCCCCCAGGAACCCCCAGCACAGGGTGGTGCTGTTCCTCTCTATTCATACTCCCCCTCTTTCCATTGATTCTGCTGTTCAAAGACCCCAGGATATATCCTCCACTGAGAAGAGAGGAGAAGGCAATAGCATTCCACTCCAGTACTCTTGCCTGGAAAATCCCATGGACGGAGGAGCCTGGTAGGCTGCAGTCCATGGGATCGCTAGAGTCAGACATGACTGAGTGACTTCACTTTCACTTCTCACTTTCATGCACTGGAGAAGGAAATGGCAACCCACTCCAGTGTTCTTGCCTGGAGAATCCCAGGGACGAGGAAGCCTGGTGGGCTGCCGTCTATGGGGTCACACAGAATCGGAGACGACTGAAGCGACTTAGCAGCAGCAGAGAAGAGAGGCAGGGATGTGAGAAGACTTCATATAAAAGTCACATTGAAATCAGAAATCTGTTGTCTGGGCAACTCCAGCCACAGTCTGGTCTGTGTGCCAATGGCCTGGTTTTCCCTCCTTACTTTCCCAGTGCATGATGATGCAACGGCCCCATGTTCCCCTGGGACAGCACAACTCCTTCTCTCTGTAACTATCTGTCTTAATCCATTCGATCTACGATCACAGAACACCATAGAGCAGGTGGCTCACAGACAAGAGCAATTTCTCAGTTATGTGGAAGCTGAAAAGCCCAAGGACAGGGTGCCTGCATGGTTCCTTGGTTCCCAGCTAATGTCCCTTCATGGTGCTCTCATGTGGCAGAAGGGTAAGGGGTCTTGGTAGGGTCTCTTTAGTAAGAGCACTATCATGAGGACTTCACCCTCATCATCAAGCAAGTCTCAGGAGCACCACCTCCTCACAGCATCACAGCTGGCATTAGGATTTTAACATATGAATCTGGGGGAGAGGGGAATGCAGACATTCAGACCTGAACACACTATCAGACCTGAACGCAAGAGAAACCCAGAAAACACAGAATTAAAGTACGCCTTCCCACTGCTCTGAGACAGTGCTTCTGCTCTGCTGTATCTTTTCAAGACCTAAAAACTAGGAAGGCCCAAGATCCTCTCCAGGGGAAATGTGTTTTTCCTGTCTCCCCAACACCCATATTCCCACTTAAATTCCTACAGAGAACATTCAGCAGTACTCAGCTTGACCTCCTACAGGCCTCACACTCCCTTCCAGCCAACCCAGATTTCAACATGGGATATGCAGGCTTCCCTTCTCCCACTCTGGACCCTGTAAGGAAACACTTTCAGAGTAAATGCCATTACCACAAGGTGAAGGCCAAGACTGCAATTGGATATTAGGGCCATATAAGATCAGTCTCCTATAGGTGGGGCTGGAAGCTTCAAAAGATTCAAAAAGGATGCATCTTATTATATACACTCACACACATAATTGGAAAGGCAAGCCTTTTACAGAAATGTGCAACATCATTCATTCAGGATTTCAAGATACCAAGTCTGGCATCCTAGGGAACAGATGTTAAAGAGGTTGTGAGTCTGGTTGCCTTTGCAGACCTGCAGCAAAGAAAGAAAAGGCTTCAGCTACTATTTTTCTCATTATGGCAAAATGAGAAAATGCCTGCTTAAGAATCAGGTCTGGAGTAAAAGCCCAGCTTTTCAATTAATAAGCTGTGCCGATGTATTGAGACTTACTTTGCCTCTCAACCTCAGTTTCCTATTGGTAAATGGGAGAAAATATCATTACCCTGTAGGGTTTTTGTAAAGATTTAATGAATAAATAAATAAATCTCACCCCAATATGGTACCTGGCAGATGGCTAAACACTCAGAAAATAAGAGCTGTGATTATCACTTCATGTGGAATTTGATGAGGCCTGTCCTCTCCAAGGAGCAAGCTATACCTTTGTAAACAAGCACGTTTAGATTTCTTCTCTGCTGCATCCATTTTCTTGGATCTTTTTCACTATTAAATAAGGTGTTTGAAAAGATCAGAATTTCTCAGTTGCATTAAGAAAAAAAATTAGAATCCAAGTCCACACAAGCTGTCGGGCAGGCAAGTGCCCATGAAGGGGAGCAGTGTAGGGGGCCAGGACTTAGGCAAATTTTTCAATGCTGGCCATTAAACTTAGTTTCAGTCAACCTGTGCAAGCTCTAAATATTACATGGAAGGAGAACTAAGGATGCGATAAAGTCAGGATACCAAATCTCTCATAACTTCAGTTATTACTTCTCTTTATCACTATAACTCAGTATTTTATCCGAGGAGAATATTTCTCACCAATGAAAACTGGTTTCCAAACAAGGGAGCAAGAGTGGGTCTTAGTCCAGGACATGGCAACATGGAATATTTAAAGCTCCATGAGTGAATGTAAGAAATTCTATTGGGCTTTACTGCTAATATTTATACTAAACTATATATTTAGTTGACTTCCCAGGTGGCTCAATGGTAAAGAATCCACCTGCCAATGCAGGAGATGTAGGAGACATGAGTTCAATCTCTGAGTCAGAAAAATCCACAGGAGGAGGAAATGGTAACCCACTCCAGTAATCTTGACTGGAAAATTCCATGGACAGAGGAGACTGGCAGGCTACAGTCCACAGGGTCGCAAAAGAATCAGATATGACTGAGCACTCATGTCTGCACACAATTTCACATAGATTTCGCTATCAAAATGATCATATGAAACGAAGTTTTATATACTGATGCTTTTCCCTTCATGCCCACAAAGGAGCTGCTGCTGCTGCTGCTGCTAAGTCGCTTCAGTCGTCTCTGACTCTGTGCGACCCCAAAGTTGGCAGCCCACCAGGCCCCTCTGTCCCTGGGATTCTCCAGGCAAGAACACTGGAGTGGGTTGCCACTTCCTTCTCCAATGCATGAAAGGGAAAAGGGAAAGTGAAGTCGCTCAGTTGTGTCCTACTCTTAGTGACCCCATGGACTGCAGCCCACCAGGCTCCTCCTCTGTGGGATTTTCCAGGCAAGAGCACTGGAGTGGGATGCCATTGCCTTCTCAACTCACAAAGGAGAGTCCCGACTGCCAAATCCTTAAGATAACTACATCCATTCTTCTAAGCATTGTCGCTTTTCCACAGTCAATGCCATGGCTGCACGCACTCCACCTCTTCTAACTCTAAACCAGAACACAAGATCTAGGAACATGAAGTTTGTTAAATCCTTTAACCCAGCAAAGTACACAGCCCAGCAGTTCACAGCAAATAGGGGAGGTCTGAACCTGGGGACCAACCTTCCTCACTGAGAAAATTGCAGTGCTAAGGCTCAAGAATCAGCCTCAGGGAGTAAGATTCTAGCCAGGAGGGAATTCAGTATCCAAAAGAGGAGCCAGGTGAGGTCCAGAGAAGGGGCGAGACACTTGCACATGCTACCTCTTAGAGCTGGCCCACGTAAATGCCAGGCTGATTCCAGTCAGGATCAGCTCAGTTACATAATCCGATATTACTGTTGACAATGAGCCCCAGGCTTTTACGAAGGTCTTCTCAGACAAAGTCCTAAAAATACCAGAAAATCTTTGGTCTCTGAAAACCAGAGAGAAAGGGCTGTGTGACAGAGATTTCTATATTTACAGAATGAAATTTCTGTATTTTCTGTATTTTACAGAATAAGTTCTGTATTTTCATACCTGAGTGGTAATTTCACACACAGTAATGCCACTGGTGGAAAAGCCATCTTCCAGGAGAAACATGCTACTAAGAATGTCTTTCGGAAGCACATCAGTCCTGGCACCTTGTCCAAGACAAACACTGGACCGAATACAAGGGGTTCTCGAGACATCACCTGTTCTGCTGGTTAGCTGGGCGGAAATCATGTGGTCTCTAGGCTAGTAAAAGAGGCCTATGGAGGTGGCTGGAGCACAGCCAGCCAGCCATGTCAACACTAGTGAGAAGCTCAAGCTTAGTTGCTTCCGTTGGGTCTGACTCTTTGTGACCCCATGGACTGTAACCCGCCAGGTTACAGTCCACAGAGATTCTCCAGGCAAGAGTACTGGAGTGGGTTGTGTGTCCTTCTCTAGGCGATCTTCCCAACCAAGGGATCAAACCCACGTCTCCTGTATTGCAGGCGGATTCTTTACCGCTCAGCCACCTGAGAAGCTCCCTTTTGTTTTAATGCAGGGTCTTTCAATCCTTCTGAATTTGAAGAATCTGCCTTCACACACTACTTCGTGCCCTTACTCGTTACCTCTCTTCTTCTCCATCCCCTCTGTAAGTCCACTGAACTTCAGAATAAAGTTATGGCCACAAAGTAAATCATTATGTGGAAAAAGTGCTGGGACAGGTATGGCAGGGTGGAGGGTGATCTAAAAAAGGCCATGCAGAGTTTAGGAAGGCAGGGCATTGCAGAGCTCCAGGTGGATACAGTAGAGCTCAGTAGCTCATACAGGGTATTATGGAAGTACAAGCAAGGAAACTAAAGAACCAGACAAATTATTAAGATATCATTAAGATTAATAAGACAGTAACCACTTACAATGGAGAAGGCACTGGCAACCCACTCTGGTACTCTTGCCTGGTGGGCTGCAGTCCATGGGGTCACTAAGAATCGGACACGCCTGAGCGACTTCACTTTCACTTTTCCCTTTCGTGCATTGGAGAAGGAAATGCAACCCACTCCAGTGTTCTTGCCTGGAGAATCCCAGGGATGGGGGAGCCTGGTGGGCTGCTGTCTATGGGGTTGCACAGAGTCGGACACGACTGAAGTGACTTAGCAGCAGCAGCAACCACTTACAAAAGCCAGGGATCTCAAAAATTGTTGTTCTTAGGATCAGGACAAAATTCATTCTACCCGCTCTAGCCCAGTGCAAGCCTAGCAGAAAGGACCTTAGAATCCTGGACTATATGGTTTATTTATTTCAGGATCTGTCAAAAAGGTTATACTCTATCAGATCAGTGTGATAGAAAATGTGAATCATATAATTTTGGATTTTCCAACTTTCAAACAGAAGACAAATTTCATGTAAAATTACCTAATATTCAGTGTTGGCCACCAATTGAAACTTAAGCCCTGCTAATTCTATAAGTGGAGATAAAGAATTCCACTATGTAGACTGCATATGCAGGAGCAGAAATTGAGGGAGGTTGTTAGATTTTTAAAAATCAGTAAAGCATACAGAAGTAGATTCACTTTTCTAACTTAATGGAGAAATGGCTTTTTACACTAGAATTAAGAGAAAAATTATTATTTCTTTTGTGGCAAAGGATGTATAAGCAAGAGAATCTAAGATATTTTACTTTATGTTGATTAAAGATATTTTTAAGAATAATCATGATGGATAAATGCAGTTAAATAAACACAATTAGGCATTTAATAAGGATACTACTGTCTTTTAAATCTCTCAAATTTAAACAGGAAATAATATCTTTGTCAAGTCAAAGATAACACCAAATCTGAAATCTGACAGTCTATCCATAGACTTACAGACTTCCTGAAATATATGTAAATCCACTCTGGGCATAGAAAGTTCTGGAACTGAAGAAAAGTTTCATTTGTATCAGGAGTTCTCATTCTGTGTTTAAGTCTGCCACTGTTTTTAGTAAAACAGGAGACAGTGAACATGCTTCTTTGTCTTTAGACATGGAAGACCAATTGAGTTTTCTTCGAAAATGACTTAAATATTTTGAGATTAAATTTTTTCCTAAGTTTTGCATTATTCTCAGTTCTAATATGATATAAATGTTACACACCAAGGAAAAGAAATTCAGTAGAGCAGAGCAACCCCATAAAAACATCTATTGATCCCCAGAGGATTTGTTTGTATATCAGATTGTAACTCATTTCCCACTTACCCAGAGCTCACTGCTATATGCTTCAAATAAAGCAAACTAGATTGTGAAATTCAGAAAGTGCTAAGGTTGGCTAGCAATGCTGCTCAACACAAAAGGAAGCAATTCTGACGCACCTGAGATGCTGAAGGACTTAGAAAATAAAACCCATTTTTTTCACTTGCCATTTATCTTGGGATGGGATTGGTCAAAATCATAAAGAATGTTTACCAGGTGAAAGCTTTGACAAAAAAAAAAAAAAGGAAAGAAACTCAAGCAATCTGTTTGCATTAAGAAAATACTAGATGCCATCACATTTTTAAAAAATATATTTAAACTACACCAAAGGAGAAATAGGAAGATATATGAATACTAAGAACAAAAGGTAAAAGCAATAAATAAAATCAAATCTGTATTTAATGAGTATATGATGGTAAAAATCCTGAGGGCTACTAGGGTATACAAAACACAGTTTCTTCCTTAAAGGAGTTAAAATCTAATATACTAGCAAAACAATATAAAGATATGAAATGATAAATAGTTTCATGCATGGAAAATACAAACACTTTGAGAGGAAAAAAAAGAGATGAAGCAATATTGTTTTAATTATTAAAAGAAAGTCATGACCACTACAAAGAAGAAGGAATAACTTCAGCCCTTTCTTGTCCCTGAGAAAGAGAATTCAAGCTCCAGCTCTGCCTTGGAGGACGGGTGGAATAAGTGTGGTTGTAGCAACATGCTGTTTTACACACTTGAATGCTAAGAAGAATTTTCACATAAAACTCTAGGTGTGTCTGGCTTCCTTTGAACCCTCAGCCTCTAGTCTTCGAAAGCAATGAGCAAGATCTTGGTCACTGCTGCACTCCTTGGATGGGTCACACACTGTAAATGAAACCCAAACAGCTTTGTTTATTAGTGCCTGGAGTCTGGCCCTTATAGGATTTGAGCTTATAACCCCTGATCTGAGCTGAGGGGTTTACCATCCTGATGATTGCTGAGCTCCCAAAATGTCTAAGTACCTCGGTTATACACTGAAGAAATGTCTCTATATGTGTATATTTAATTTCATAGTTTATTTTGCTTGTTTGTATCTTCTTCTTTATCAAATAACATAACCTTGCTCTATGTTTATCCACTAAGATTTAACTATCTTTGTGAGTATATATAAGATTTTTTTGTAAACAGGTACAAATATGTTTGACAAAATAATGAATTATCTGTATATAAGGAAATTAAATATATAGAACATATTTTATCAGATAATAAACTTAAGTGATACACCAGATTGAACGTATCTTCACAGCAGATTCACTGAAACCATCCAACTCTGCATATGTTTTAGGTAGTGCTATGAATCCATAGTGTTTAAATATAAAGTATTGGGGGCTTAAGCTATGAACTCTGGGATGGAACTATTTTCATGAATACTTCAAAAGACTATCAATAAACTATTATCTAATTATCTACTAAAATGCAATACATGCATTTAAAATATCAACATATATTTTAAAAGAAAAATATCTGTAGTTTACATATCTAAAAGGTTTTTTTAGTTTTTCTTTCCAGAATATGTACATATGGACTTGGGTTTATATTTCTGATTACACAAAATATTGCTTCTCACTTTATGCCATTTAGTCTGACATCCCAAACACTTTTTCATGTTGCACAAATTTCATAACTTTTACCTAATGGCATCAGAATATTACATCCACTGCTTGTATCCTGCTTTACTTAGTTATTCCCATGTTTTCAGTATTAAATTTATTCTCAGTTTTTCACTATAATCATTAGTGTGATGAGCTACTTAATGCCTATAGATTTTCTTATGGTTTGTGATTATTTTTAATTACTTTATTTTTTAATTGAAGGATAACTACTTTATAGAATTTCATTTCCTGTCAAACCTCAGCATGAATCAGACATAGGTATACACATATCTCCTCCCTTTTGAACCTCCTTCCCATCTCCCGCCTCATTCCACCCCACTAGGTTGATATAGAGCCCCTGTTTGAATTTCCCAAGCCATACAGCAAATTCCCATTGTCTATCTATTTTATATACAGTAATGTAAGTTTCCATGTTACTCTTTCCATACACTTCACCCTCTTCTCCCCTCTCTCCATGTCCACATGTCTATTCTCTATGTCTGTTTCTCCATTGCTTCCCTGTAAATAAATTCTTCAGTACCATTTTTCTAGATTCAATACATATTTGTTAGAATATGGTATTTATCTTTCTCTTTCTGACTCACTTCACTCTGTATAATAGACTCTAGGTTCATCCACGTCATCAGAACTGACAAATGTGTTCCTTTTTATGGCTGAGTAATATTCCATTGTGTACATGTACCGCTACTTCTTTGTCCATTCATCTTTCAATGGACATCTAGCTTGCCCCCATGTTCTAGCTATTGTAAACGGTGCTGCAGTGAGCAATGGGATACATGTGTCTTCCTCAATTTTGGTTTCCTCAGGGTATATGCCCAGGAGTGGGATTTCTGGGTCATATGGTAATTTTATTCCTAGTTTTGTAAGGACTCTCCATACCATCTTCCGTAGTGGCTGTATCAACTTACACTCCCACCAACAGTGCAAGAGCGTTCCCTTTTCTCCACACCCTCTCTAGCATTTATTCTTTGTAGANGGAGTGGGATTTCTGGGTCATATGGTAATTTTATTCCTAGTTTTGTAAGGACTCTCCATACCATCTTCCGTAGTGGCTGTATCAACTTACACTCCCACCAACAGTGCAAGAGCGTTCCCTTTTCTCCACACCCTCTCTAGCATTTATTCTTTGTAGATCTTTTGATGACGGTTATTCTGACCAGTGTGAGCTGATATCTCATCGTAGTTTTGATTTGCATTTCTCTAATAACGAGCGATGTTGAGCATCTTTCCATGTGTTTGTTAGCCATCGGTATGTCTTCTTTGGAGAAATATCTCTTTAGGTCTTTCTCCCACTTTTGGATTGGGTTGCTTGCTTTTCTGCATTGAGCTGTGTGAGCTGCTTGTGTATTTTGGAAATTAATCCTTCATCAGTTGTTTCCTTTGCTATTACTTTCTCCCATCCTGAGGGCTGTCTTTCCACCTTGCTTATAGTTTCCTTTGCTGTGCAAAAGCTTTTAAGTTTAATCGGGTCCCACTCATTTGCTTTTGCTTTTATTTACATGACTCTAGGGGGTGGGTCATAGAGGATCTTGCTTTGCTTTATGTCATCGAGTGTTCTGCCTATGTTTTCCTCTAAGAGTTTTAAAGTTTCTGGTCTTACTGTTTGGTCTTTAACCATTTTGAGTCTATCTTTGTGTGTGGTGTTAGGAAGTGTCCTAATTTCATTCTTTAAATGGAGATGTCCAGTCTTCCCAGGACCATTTATTGAAGAGGCTGTCTTTGCTCCGTTGTATATTCTTGCCTCCTTTGTCAAAAATAAGGTACCCATAGGTGCATGGGTTTATTTCTGGAGTCTCTGTCTTGTCCCGTTGGTCTATATTTCTGTTTTTGTGCCAGTACCATGCTGTCCTGATGACTGTAGCTTTGTAGTATCATCTGAAGTCAGAAAGGTTGATTCCTCCAGCTCCGTTCTTCTTTCCCACGACTGCTTCGGCTATTCAGAGTATTTTGTGTTTCTGTATGAATTGCGAAATTTTGTGTTCTATTTCTGTGAAAAATACCATTGGTAATTTGATATGGATCACATTGAATCTGTAGATTGCATTTGGTAGTATAGTCATTTGCACAACATTGATTCTTCCTACCCAGGAACATGGAATATCTCACCATCTGTTTATGTCATCTTTGATTTCTTTCATTAGTGTCTAATAATTTTCTGTGTACAGTTCGTCTCCTTCAGTCAGTTCAGTTCAGTCACTCAGTCGTGTCTGACTCTTTGCAGTCTCATGAATCACAGCATACCAGGCCTCCCTGTCCATCACCAACTCCCGGAGTTCACTCAGACTCACATCCANACAGTTAGAACTGGACATGGAACAACAGACTAGTTTCAAATAGGAAAAGGAGTACATCTAGGCTGTATATTGTCACCCTGCTTATTTAACTTCTATGCAGAGTACATCATGAGAAATGCTGGACTGGAAGAAACACAAGCTGGAATCGAGATTGCCGGGAGAAATATCACCTGGAAAGGCTCACATAATTATGAGGATTTTTTTAAATTTTTAAAAATTACAACTTACTCCATTAAACACAGTCATACCTCAGAGATATTGCAGGTTCAGTTCCAGACCACTACAGAAAATGGAATATCACAATAAAGTAAGTTGTACAAATTTCTTGGTTTCCCAGTACGTATAAAAGTTTTGTTTACACTATACTATAGTCTATGATGGAGAAGGCAATGGCACCCCACTCTGGTACTCTTGCCTGGAAAATCCCATGGGTGGAGGAGCCTGGTAGGGTGCAGTCATGGGGTCGCTAAGAGTCGGACATGACTGAGTGACTTCACTTTCACTTTTCACTTTCCTGCATTGGAGAAGGAAATGGCAACCCACTCCAGTGTTCTTGCCTAGAGAATCCCAGGGGCAGGGGAGCCTGCTGGCTGCCATCAATGGGGTCACACAGAGTCGGACACGACTGAAGTGATTTAGCAGTATCAGCATGGTCTATGAAGTGTGCAATAGCATTATGTCTGAAAAACTTTTATGCATATATTGATTAAAAAATACCTTCACACTAAAAAAGCACTAACCATTATCTGACCCTTCAGCAAGTCATAATCTTTTGGCTAGTGGAGGGCTTCAAAATTGCAAGAAATACCAAAATGTGACACAGAGAAAAAGTGAGCAAATGTTCCTGGGGAAACGGCACCAATAGACCTGCTCCATGCAGCACTGCCACAAACCTTCAGTTTGGGGGAAAAAAAAGCACAATATCCTTCAAGCACAATAAAAAGAAACATAATCAAACAGTGGGATCCTACCATTGGGGCTCTTGTGGCATTATAGTACAAAAACGCAGCTAAACACCCTGGGAGGATTTCAAAAGAGGAGCACCTCAATTTGGTAATCTATTTTCTGTGAAGTACTCTTGAACATGAAAGCTTCTAAGTGCAAACTGACACTTTCACCTTGAATTGGAGAGTTTCTACAAATTATCATTTTTTGGAAAATGTCATGTTGCACCCCTTGTATCATTTTATTTAGTTTTCCTCATTTCCAAAGGAAATACAGTGATCACATAGACAGGTTTGTTCCTTTCAAGGACAATACACTGAAACACAATGACCTGAACAGTGTGTCCTTAATATGACTTTAGTTCAGAAGTTAAGGTTACTGATTTCCAAAATTCAGGCTTGTATTACCTTGCTCTCTATTTTCTTCTCAAATCTTTCCCCATGGATGAAGTAAATTCATACTTTTCATTGAAAATGATTCTACTCATTTTAATAAGTGGAAAATACAGCTATTAATAGAGATTTGAGCTCTGATGCTGGGAGGGATTGGGGGCAGGAGGAAAAGGGGACGACAGAGGATGAGATGGCTGGATGGCATCACGGACTCAATGGACGTGAGTCTGAATGAACTCCGGGAGGTGGTGATGGACAGGGAGGCCTGGCGTGCTGCAATTCATGGGGTTGCAAAGAGTCGGACATGACTGAGTGACTGAACTGAACCGAACTGAGCAATATTTATGAATTCACTTTCCAACAAAAAAGCTAATCAATCTCTATGCCATACAGACAAGCAGAAGAGAGGTGGGAATAAGAAAGTCTAATTATTAGAAAGTATCAGGTTCTAATGCCATCTGGGTAGGTGCAGAGGANAACCGAACTGAGCAATATTTATGAATTCACTTTCCAACAAAAAAGCTAATCAATCTCTATGCCATACAGACAAGCAGAAGAGAGGTGGGAATAAGAAAGTCTAATTATTAGAAAGTATCAGGTTCTAATGCCATCTGGGTAGGTGCAGAGGAAATAATCTCTGGAGAAATCATAAACACCTGATTTGATCTAAGAGAGACTCTATGAAAAAGCTGAGAGTTCAACTGAATTTTAAAAGATGGGTCCATTTCAGGTGCAGAGAGGACTTCCCTGGCAGTCTAGGGGCCAAGATTCCTCACCTTCAATGCTGGTGGCCTGGGTTCAATCCCTAGTCAAAGAAATAGATTCCACAGGCCACATCTAAGAGCCAGCACAGCCAAATAAATAAAAAAATAAATATTTTCAAAAATAGATCAAAGAGTAAAGTGCAGAGGGGGTGTGATCATAATAAGCTGGAGAGCTAAGGTGTGAAGGAGAGAGCTTTAGAAAGCTTATTTGGAGTAAACCAATAGGACAAGAGCAAAGGGTTGTCTAGGGAGGTACTTTAGTAAAGACAGACTGGTCCCAATATGTAGAAGATCATAACTACCAAAAACCTTGGACTTGAGAATTTTTAGTATAAAACCCTCAAACTGCCAACTAAGGTCCATCTAGTCAAGGCTATGATTATTCCTGTGGTCATGTATGGATGTGAGAGTTGGACTGTGAAGAAGGCTGAGCACTGAAGAATTGATGCTTTTGAACTGTGGTGTTGGAGAAGACTCTTGAGAGTCCCTTGGACTGCAAGGAGATCCAACCAGTCCATTCTGAAGGAGATCAGCCCTGGGATTTCTTTGGAAGGAATGATGCTAAAGCTGAAACTCCAGTACTTTGGCCACCTCATGAGAAGAGTTGACTCATTGGAAAAGACTCTGATGCTGGGAGGATTGGGGGCAGGAGGAGAAGGGGAGGACAGAGGATGAGATGACTGGTGGCATCACTGACTCTATGGACGTGAGTCTGAGTGAACTCCAGGAGTTGGTGATGGACAGGGAGGCCTGGCGTGCTGCGATTCATGGGCTCTCAAAGGGTCGGACACGACTGAGCGACTGAACTGAACTGAACTGAAGGTTAGCAAATCTTCAACTTTTAAAAAGCTGTAATGTTTTATAGTTTTCGATGTATAGGTCTTTAGTTTCTTTAGGTAGGTATATTCCTAAGTATTTTATTCTTTTTGTTGCGATGGTGAATGGAATTGTTTCCTTAATTTCTTTTTCTACTTTCTCATTAATAGTGTAAAGGAATGCAAGGGATTTCTGAGTGTTGATTTTATATCCTGCAACTTTACTATATTCATTGATTAGCTCTAGTAGTTTTCTGGTGGAGTCTTTAGGATTTTCTATGTAGAGGATCATGTCATCTGCAAACAGTGAGAGTTTTACTTCTTCTTTTCCAATTTGGATTCCTTTGATTTCTTTTTCTGCCCTGATTGCTGTGGCCAAAACTTCCAGAACTATATTGAATAGTAG
>SJYV01036893.1:67838-100428 GCA_006410875.1 Neotragus pygmaeus | reverse complement strand
AAATTTTATTATTATTTTTTTAATTTGACTTTACAATACTCTATTGGCTTTGCCATACATCGACATGAATCCACCACAGGTGTACACAAGCTCCCAATCCTGAATCCCCCTCCCACCTCCCACCCCACAACGTCTCTCTGGATCATCCCCGTACACCAGCCCCAAGCATCCTGCATCCTGCATCGAACATAGACCGGCGCCTCGTTTCTTACATAATAGTATATATGCTTCAATGCCATTCTCCCAAATCATCCCGCCCTCTCCTACTCCCTCTGAGGCCAAAAGTCCGTTCTCTATGTCTGTGTCCTTTTGTTGTCTCAGATACAGGGTCATCATTACTATCCAACCAGCTTTTAAAAAAAAGAAAAGCCCAGTTCTAGAGACAAGAGTATATTCTTGGTTGTAGTCCATGCAAATCAGTGAATTACTTGCCTACCACAGCAGGGTTCAATAAATATGACACAATTTCACACATTCTTTCTCAGACAAAAGTATGTTCTTTGTCAATTTTTAATATTGCTAAAATTACTTTTAGCAAATCCATGCAATGTATTTGAGGCCTCTCAATGCATTTTTCAATATTATAAAATGTGGTTAATTTTGTGAAAGAGGAATACTGTCAAGATCTTTTAAATATCTTTCATTTATGTTAGAACCTGAAGTTCTTTAGTTATTAATACTCATTTTCCAGATGGCAATCTTTTTTTTTCACATTCCTTATGCTGCCAACATGATTCTATTTCATTTAGAAATTGATTTTTACTTTGGAATGGCGATGGGAGAGAATGGAAGAACCAAGATAGGTTACAGGGACAAGTAGGTGCTTTCCCCTGCAGATTTTACGATGTTTTGCAAAGAATAGGTTTGTATATAGTCAGTTCTTCACTATGTATGTAGAATGACCTGTGATTCCCCCAAAATAATTGTTCCCTCTGTCTTTCATTAATGGTAGATAATTAAATAATGGCTGGCTGATGTTCCTGTGATGAAAAACAGATGTTTTCCTTTTTAAAAACAGATAAATTGCAAAAGAACTCTAACCACTCTGAATTCTGAGAACTATCAGAAGAGGAAAAAATGGGTATTCAAGTAAGTCAGTAAAAGGTACATTCTGGATGTGTCTTGATTTATGGCTGTGGTCAAAGTGGTCACTGCCATTGGCAGTGTTTGTATTATCACCCTGACTGTTTGAGGCCAGTGTGACTGATTGAGGTATCCATTCATGGGAGATGGTTTTACTTCATGACTGCCCTAGTTTGTGACTGCAGCTACCATTTGTAAAATTTAGTAGAGGCTCTTTTTCGCCCATTTTTCAAGTATTCAATGGGATGTGCTCACTTCAGGCACTGTGTTGATATCAAGAGTATAGAAGTGAACAGGACAGGTGCTTCCAGCTGTTTCCAAACTGTGAAGAAATACTACCCAGAAAATCCCACGACTAATTATAACTGGAACATGCTGCAGAGCGCAAGTAGACAGTGATGTGAGAATGTGTTCCGGGGACCTGGCAGATCTGGGAAGCAGGGAAGTTTCTGCGAGGCTGGGACATACACGCACAGAGCCACAGGGTCTGGAGAATGAAGTAAAATGAGAAGAGCGGAACAAACTTCCAGACAAAGAAAACAGCATGTGAGAGCATCCTAGGTCAGAAAAGAGTTTCAGGCCCAGCTCCTGCCCGAGCATTAAGAGTAATCCCTAGAATCAGGCCTGAATCAGGCCTGAGATGTCAGAGGCAGAGGGGAGCATGCCTCCAGTCTTGTGGGATATGTACAGGAATTTGAGTTTTCATCAGCAAGTGAGATGGATGGCCATCACTAGATTTTCAGCTGGGAAGGAAATCAGAGTTGTACTTTGATGCTGGGTTGAGAAAAGTAGAGAGGGAGCTGAGAGGGTTTCTGGTAGGGCTAGTTGTTGAGGTGGTTCAAGTGAGAGGCACCCTGCCGGGAAAGAGAGAAGGGCTTGCCTCTGAGAGTTTTGGAAACTGGAAATGAGAGCACTTGGGTCTATTTTTTCGATAGGCAGGAGTGCGGGAAAAGAAGGTGTTGAGAGGATCCACCAGATGGCTGCAGGAAGGTGGAGCCGGGTTTAGAGGGTGGATCGCAAGTTTGGTTACGGACAGGTTGAGCTTGCTTGTGACAGACAGTTCCAGTGGAGCCAATGAGTGGCTGGTCTGTCGGAAGGGCATGGTTACTGGAAGTTGTTTTTATACCAAGTCAGTAGTTCAGTTTGAAATCCTGGAGCGCAGAGGAAAGAGGTTTGAATTCCAAATACTTGCAATTTGGGGGAGCATCATTGGTAATGAAAGCCAGGGGGCATGTGAGCTCATCTAGGAGAAGGGGGAGGAATTAGAAGCCCAAGGGTGGATACAGTGCTGATTATGTCTCTTTTGGGGCTTCTTCCTCTGCTCTGAGACCCATGTGACTTTAGATTCCTACATCAAAAGTGGCCTTCCTGTACCTCCCACCACGCTGCTTATACTAACATGTTTGTAGCTATCCTTTTATGAACTCTTAGTACATTTTTATTGGTCATCTTCAGGATATTTCTCTCACTTATTATGTTATTTATATCATCATCATCATCACAAGTAACATTTAGTATATTCATTCTCTGTGCCAGATAATTTTCTAAGAGACTTTTACACTTTTATTTCATAATCTTCATCAAAACCATCACAATACTGTAATCATCCTCCAATTAAATTAATTTTAAAAAGAATAAAATGACTAATAAAAACTTAGTGCATGTAAAAAAAAAAAAACCCTGTTAAGTAGGTACCACAAGAATCTCACTTTTAATGAGGAAAATGCAGCATCTAAAGGGAAGAGCTGCCTGATATCCATTTCCTATATGTTCCTAGCATGAAAGGGACGTGTTTGCAGTTGCCTTCTCGGGTGGATGAGATCCTGAATGTGGGCTGTCAGGTTCTAAATCAGTTCAGCTACTACAGGCTGTTGCACCTTGGGCAGGCTGCTTAGCCTTTAAAGGGCCTCAGACCGTGTTGCTTATAGTAAGTGTTCATTAATGTTAGCTGAGCTGCTGTTGCTGGCATCCTCCCTGCCCACAGATGGGATTTGCTTCAGTGTGCCTTATAGGATATCCTCATGAGGTGGTGATGCTTATAACCAGCCCAACCTTGTAACTTCTGTATCTGCTGTGTCTGTTCCAAAACTTTGCCTGCCTAAATGGCTTGTCGATATNATGGGATTTGCTTCAGTGTGCCTTATAGGATATCCTCATGAGGTGGTGATGCTTATAACCAGCCCAACCTTGTAACTTCTGTATCTGCTGTGTCTGTTCCAAAACTTTGCCTGCCTAAATGGCTTGTCGATATTCTCAGTTTCATATACAGCTTCTTGGTCATTCAGCATATTCCTTATCATGGTCAGATACGTAGCCAAGTTCAGCCATAGCTGTCAGCTCTGTGCTTTAAGACAGTGGTGTCCATGGAAACTCTCTTGACCCACAAGCTCATGTGCTTGTTCTTCAGTCATTCAGAGAGCCCTTCAGACCATGCAGAGCCTGTACTTTCTAATATATTGTGAGAGCAGTTCAGGAACACAGTCGTCACTGTACTGAAGCGTTTGCCTTGTTGATCTTCCTGACCTTTCAAAATGTTTTTATCCCGTGTCTTGAAGATCACTGGGAATAACATGAAACCTGCCCTTGGAAATTTCAGTCTGAAAAAGCAGTGAGACCTTAAACAAATCATGTTGTTAATAACACTAAGCCTTTGGTATAGGCCTTAAAGGAAAAGTGATTATAATTAGAGTATATAATCTGGGGACCTGGCCTAAAGGGGAGGGGAGTGGACTTGGTCGGAAAGAGTTTCCTAAAGAACTGAATTTGTGCAGTATATCGAGATTTGCCCGCAACCCACCAATTTTGACCCTAGTCAATTTCCTCAACTTTCTTGTTTGTCAGCATCCAACTATTCTGTAGAAGACTGTGATTTTGCTATCGCCTCACGCGTCATTTGGTCACCTGCTTGAACCCTAAGTGTCCAGCAGTAGCGCACGCCAATTTCCACTCTGTGCCCGGTGCTTTTATTACCGGCACTGTCATTCTCCTAGTCCCCAAGCCTGCCTACCGCTGCCCCCACCAGGAATCACGTCCTTTTCTTTTTCCTCCCGAGTCCCTTTGTTGTCATCCTCTCTGATAACCACCTTTGTCTGGACGCAGACCCCCCCTACCTGGCTTGTGCAGCAGCGTCTTTGCTGGGACTATCCTGATTCCACCGACTTCTCCACTCCATGCAATGCAGCGCGTACTCTCTCTGTTCGTAGGATTCTTCTTTGTCCATTCTGGGTGTCACTGCTACATTAATCATCTGTAAACCCTATTTTTATTGTCTCTCTTCGGTCCAGATACATCCAGTGCTGTTTCCCAGTCAACGCTCTTGTGTTCACGGTCACTTTAATCTGCGGCACTTTTTCAGTGAAACATTATTTCCATTTTCAGTCCAATACGTAGTGCTTTATGATTAGTTTAGACTGATCCTCAGATAAATGCGCTGTAATCATTGCATTTCATCCTTGCCAGGTTTCTATGCTGGGCATGCACACCACATCCTTATACCCAGATCCTGCCCATCATGCTAGGCCCCCCTCAAGCACCATGTCTCTTAGAAAGTACCACTGACTTTCCTAAGCTTCATTCTTCTCTTGCTCTTTCTTCTGAAACTTGAAGTAGACATAGTCTGAACAGCACAAATCCCTACTCATTATGTGCAACATAGAGTTGGCTGTTGTTTCACATGTTTTTCAGTATTTTATACCTGCTAATGGAGGAGGCAGCTTTGATAGGTTTCTCGTAACTACCCTACACAGAGAGATCAAATGCACCTCACCACCCTGTCTCATCACAGGTAAGAATTTTATGAATTACATGCCTTTCACTTCTGACAATAGGAACAAACTGTGAGACACTGCTATCTGAACTGCAAAAAGTGAGGACAGGTTTTGTATCCACTCAGAAACACTTCACAGCTAGAACTAAAACAGGGGCCTAGAGAGATGTGAGATTTTATATCCTGCTATTGTAACACAGACTACTGTATTATGCATAAACATGTACCTAACTTTAAAAGTGCAATTACTCTTCAAAATGAAATAGCCACAGTTAACAATGAAAACTCTCAGTGGTCCTGGTAATTTTGATTTACTTGAATTACATCTAAACCTGTGGGGAAACGTTGAAAAGAGTAGGATTTCTTTTGGAACATGTCAGATCCCTTCATGGCATTTCTCTTGGCCCAGGGTGGTGTCCCATAGACCTTGGGTGACATATGAAGTCCAGCACCTCCTCTCTTTGCAGCTGTCCCTCAGACTCATCCATGCCCATGTTCTGTCTGCTCTGTGATCACTAAACATTTTGTGCTTGGACTGTGAAAAGGAGCCTGGCACTGGCTTGCCAGAGCTGCTCTCACACTGCCCTGGGATATCGTCTACATTCTTGATTAATTCATTTTATTTCCCAAATCAGGAAAATTTAATGGTTCCCTACAAGGCTTTCTTGACAGTCAACTTCTATGTTATCTAATCTCTGTGATCTGAGTTACCCGTATTTATACAGTTTACTTTTCAGGTATTCCTTTCTCTTTCCTTCAATTCCTCAGAGTCCCCTGCCCAATACTGTACTCGTTCCTCCTCTGTAAAATCCCCTCTGTCTCACATGCCTGTTCATTTACCCTCATCCCTCAAGGCTCTGCCCAAAGCCAACCCCTCCCCACACTGCAGACACCCCCACTTGCCGTGGTGTCTTTTTTTCTCTCATCCTGTGACAAGCATTTGTCTCTAATCAACAATCCATACATTACTGTTTGCATTCAAGTTACTGTCTCTACCTTGTAATTTGGGACCCTTTAAAGAAATTCATTCTACTGATGATTTATATTTGAAATAAAAAGATAGTTATCTCATAATTACTTGAATGAATGATATAGTTTCCCTAAATATTTGAATGAATAAAGTATGATATATAATTTATAGGATAAGTAAGATATTTATCCTATAAGTATTCTGCAATTACAGAATATTATATTATTCATAAAAATAAACATATTACTCAGAATATTCCTCACTGATTATTTCACAGGTGACTATCAGAATTTTAGAGCCAGAATGTTCTTTCTTTTCTCAAACTTCTTTATTTTTAATTGAAGTAAAATTACTTCACAATATTGTGTTGGCCTCTGCCCTACATCCACATGAATCAACCATAGGCACCCCTCTTTCGCTTCCCTCTCACCTCCGAGCCCTTCCCAGCCCTCTCGGTTCTTACAGAGCTCCAGTTTGCATTCCCTGAGTCACACAGCAAACGCCCGTGATCTGTTTTACACACGGTAGTGTATATGCTTCCATGTACTCTCTCCATTCATTCCACCCTCTCCTTCTTCCCGCTCCGCCTGTGTCCATTAGTCTGTTCTCTATGTCTGCATCTCCACTGTGGCTCTGTAAATAGGTTCATCAGTCCCATCTTTCTAGATTCCATATGTATGCATTACAAGATAAGATTTTTTTTCTTTCTGATTTACTTCATCTGTATAATAGAGAGCCAGAATGTTCTTGGTGATCACTTATTCTAACCTTACCATTTTCCTGAGAAGGTACCAGGGCCAAAGTGACAATTAATACTAGACAGAAGTGTAGTAAACCCTAATCTTAGGAAGAACGTCAGCTGAGGCATTCTCCACTAGTGCTCTCAGCTATCGTACAGCTAGCTTTCATCCTGTCTTACGGGCAATAATAAGATCTTTCTTAATATTTTTTATATTCCATGATATTTCCTTGAAAATTGCCAGGACCATAAGACCTAATAAACTCTAAAAAAGCACCCATATTTCTTCGTGTTATTTTTCAAAAGTTACTGAATTTTTTGGAGGTTACTAAAACTTGAAAACGAATTGAAATTATAATATAACAAAGTATTTCATGAAGTTGCAATTGTTTTCATTATGTTTTTATAGTACTGAGATTTTCTAAAAAGTAGAAACTAGTGTCTTAATTGTAGCATTTAATGAAATACATCCAAACTTTTATGAATTTTCAGTATATGTAATTAACCACAAATAGTTGGAACCTGCATTGCATGTTGTGACAGTGTATGACTCAGGTGACATCTCTGTGGCATTCGGTTTATATAATCTATACGATTGGATCCAAAGTTCAAGGAATAAAAGGAAACTCCTTGTTAGTCCAGTGCCTTTTGTATACTAGAGGTAGAAACCTCTGTCCAGTGGGGCTCTTCCCTCTTTCCATTCCTCCCTTGTCCTCATTCAGATTTGGAAGAAGAAAAGATACGTTTTCTTAATTAGCAGACACCAATTCATCTCCCTAACAGGTTGCCACTTGTGCCGGTCACCAGGATAAAAACTTGCCCATTTTAATGCTGCAGATTGAATGTTTAATATTCTATTGTATCTTATTCTACTTTTCAGACTATATTTTCTGTGAGTCCTGATCAAGTGACACAAATGTGCTGCAATGGTGACATAAACTATTGACTGAAAGTGGAAAAGTATCTGAAACATCATCTTTCCTTTTCTTCTTTCATTTCTTTATGGTGCTTCTGTTTGAACAGTCTGAGGAAAGTATGTGCAACATGAGTTTTATCATGAAGCTGCACAGACACTTTCAAAGGACAGTGATTCTGCTTGCCACATTCTGTATGGCAAGCATTGTTATTTCTGCTTACTACCTGTACAGTGGCTACAAACAGGAAAATGAAATGTCTGAGATGGCTTTCGAAGTAGACTGTGGGGACGTGCAGCACCTCCCGTACCGGCTGATGGAAGTGAAGCCAGCAAAGCTCTCTGACGCCTCGAGGACAGACACCATGGTCCTGGTGTTTGTGGAGAGCCAGTACTCATCGCTTGGTCAAGACATCATTATGATTCTAGAATCCAGTAGATTCCAGTATCACATTGAAATTGCTCCTGGCAAAGGGGATCTTCCAGCACTTACGGAAAAATCTAGAGGCAAATATATTCTCATTATTTATGAGAACATTTTAAAGTATATACATATGGACGCTTGGAATCGAAGTCTTTTAGATAAATACTGTGTTGAATATGGTGTGGGTGTCATTGGATTCCACAGAACTAGTGAGAAGAGCCCACAGAGCTTTCAGCTGAAAGGCTTCCCTTTTTCCGTATATGGAAGCCTTGCAGTAAAAGATTGCTGTATTAATCCTCATTCTCCATTGCTTCGTGTGACCAAATCTTCTAAGCTTGAAAAAGGTTCTTTACCTGGAACTGACTGGACTGTTTTCCAGATTAATCACTCAGCCTACCAACCAGTAATATTTGCCAAAGTAAAGACCCCAGAAAACCTGTCTCCTCCCATCTCTAAAGGTGCTTTTTACGCCACTGTCATACATGACCTGGGGCTCCATGATGGAATTCAAAGAGTTCTCTTTGGCAACAATTTGAACTTCTGGTTGCACAAGCTTATCTTCATAGATGCTATTTCCTTCTTGTCAGGGAAGAGGCTCACTTTGTCCTTGGACAGGTACATTCTCGTGGATATTGATGATATTTTTGTGGGAAAGGAAGGAACAAGAATGAACACCAATGATGTTAAGGTAAGGCTCTTTATCTCAAAGTATGGTTCATCTCTCAGTAGGTTTGTCTAGGGGTAAGGGATTTCCTGGGACAGAGGATTTTTATTTTATTGGGAAATTCTTAGGCAAACTGGGATTAGTTGTCTACCCTCAGCTATTTTTGAGATATGGGGATATATTTCAGCCCTAGAACAACTAAGTAGATAATCCATTTTTCTCTGAATCAAGAAAAAAATGAAGAGTGTACTAAAGGATTGAGTTTGGCAGAGTCCTGAAATGCATTTCTGTGTGTATTCAAAGCTACAGGATAGAAACCACTTTGTTTAATTACTTTCCAGAAACTGTCTACTTCTGCAAACGATTATGAATCTGAGACATTAGTCCATTTAAATATGAAATCATGGTGAATTTGTTTTAATGAAAATAAATACTCCCACAAATTTTCAAGATTTAAAAATCTCATAAGTAGCAAGTTCAGATGTTTTGGGAAGTTAAATGTACAACTCATTTTCTCTTATTACTTTTTTTGAAACTCTGAAAATCAGCACTACTAAATGTGGAGAGTTATGAATACACAAGTATACTTATTCACATACACATAAGGATTTACATTAATTGTCAAAATTCATCGAACTTCTGGTTCATATATGAAACCTATCATGCTATATTTATATTGGATTAGATTTCTCATTCCGTAAACTGCTGCCCTTAGATAGAAAATGATTATTTGAAGATAGTTGATTATCATTGTGAAGGTATTTTATTACAAAATGTGACTGGCTATTTAATATTAATGGAATTTAAAATTAAAATGATCTACATTCATCTTAGTTTCACATTCAAAATGCCATTGGATTCTATCTCTGTTATACTACATATTGATTTCACGTAAAAGTGAAGGGAAAACTTGACACATAATTTTTTACTCTATACAGTTTTGACCTTTTGGTAAAATACAGAGTACTGAATCAAATAGAAAAAAAGTCTTAAAATGGTGTTCTTTTCTCCAGACACTGAGCATCTGGAAAATAATAGTAATGTTCATCATACTACTTAAATGAGCTAAGGATATCAGAAGGACTATTAAATGTTACCATAGGAGTGTGAAGAGAGAAAAGAAAAAAAATCTTTTATATTCTTGGTAATATTTTAGAATCTTCCTTTTGAGTCAATATAAATTAATTAATTAAAAAGTCATGCTCAAGTTTAGTCTTTGAAAGTGTAGCTAAATTAAAACTGAGCTGGTAGTTTAAATGTTTATTATGTCCTTGAAAATTATAAACAATATATAATTGTTTCTAATTTTTCCATTCTAAAATATTATGATAAAAATGTTTTAAGGCTTTATATCTGAAATATNTGCTCAAGTTTAGTCTTTGAAAGTGTAGCTAAATTAAAACTGAGCTGGTAGTTTAAATGTTTATTATGTCCTTGAAAATTATAAACAATATATAATTGTTTCTAATTTTTCCATTCTAAAATATTATGATAAAAATGTTTTAAGGCTTTATATCTGAAATATGTCTTTAAAACTGCCAAAATATGTTCTTATGTCATTTAAAAATAAGTTAGATAAATCTCCAAATTTTTATGAAACTCTACTATATTCTCTAAAATTATACAAAATGCCTTTGGTGCTCTTAAGGTTAAGCCATTTTTAAGTGGTATAAAAAACTAAAACTTTACTGAATAAATTCAGTAAGAATTTAACATTGTAAAATATTTTATGAATTGCTCACATTTAGATAGGAATATATTTTCTAACCAACCTAAAGGCTTAAAAGAAAGTATGTTTTGAATTCTTTGATTTTGAACTACTAAGTTGTATCTGTGATTGTGTCTCAAAACATTGGTCTAAATATAGTCATTCACCCATTCATTGTTCACTGATTCATTCTGTAACTAGTTATTAAGCATGTCCTACATGTAAAATATTATTGGTGATATGTAGATAGAGTGAAAGTCGCTCAGTTGTGTCCGACTCCTTGCGACCCCATGGACTACACAGTCCATGGAATTCTCCAGACCAGAATACGGAGTGAGTAACCTTTCCCTTCTCTGGGAACCCATCCATCTCTGGATGGAACCCAGGTCTCCTGCACTGCAGGCAGATTGTTTACCAGCTACCAAGAAAGCCCAAGAACACTGGAGTGGGTAGTCTATCCCTTCTCCGGTGAATCTTCCCAACCCAGGAATAAAACCCGGGTCTGCTGCATTGCAGGTGGGTTCTTTACCAACTGAGCTATCAGGGAAGCCCAATATAAAAGTGAAAGTGAAATAGAACCATAGAATCATATCCTTGGTCTTATCTCATTAGAAGAGAGGGTAGAGAGAGTAGTTAGAGAAGTTCAGAAAGCACATAGCTGTAAAAAGTGCTGAGCATCTTCCTGCTTAGCCCTTGATATCGCCATATTACATGCCAGCCGTGGAGTCAGGCACTGGGGACACAAAGACTAATGAAGCAGGGCTCCCCCTTACTCAATATACCGCTATCTTGTTAGGGATGGGGTGGGCGTGATAAATGCATAGGCAGCTTGCGATTTGGTAAGCACAATAGTAAAGGTGCCCGTGTGGTTTTATGTGAGTGATGTTGTGTGAAACACCTACGCTGTGTGTGTATACCAGAGCTGTTAAGTCCTACTAAGCAGGACAGATTGAGAAGGCAAATCTGTAGTGATAGGATGATTTGAGAGGCTGTAGTGACGATATACTTGGACAAGGAAATGGCAACCCACTCCAGTGTTCTTGCCTGGAGAATCCCAGGAATGGGAAAGCCTGGTGGGCTGCCGTCTATGGGGTCGCACAGAGTTGGACACAACTGAAGCGACTTAGCAGCTGCAGCAATGATATTCAGACAAATAAAGATTTCTTAAAACTAGGAAATGAGAATAAGGATGGAGAAGGAATGACCAATTTAAGAACTCTACAGAAGGTAAAACTGAACAACTTAGTAACTGGGTCATTGGGAGATGAAAGGGAATGTAACCAAGAATGACATTAAGACTTTTAGCATAGTTGAATACAGTTTCCATATGGTCTAGCACTTCCTCTCCTGGGCGTATATCCAGACAAATCTGTCATTCAAAAAGATACATGTACATGCACCGCTGGATTCATAGCAGCACTGTTTACAATAGCCAAGATATGAAAATAACTGAAATGTCTGTCAACAGATGAATGAATAAAGATGTGGTATATAAGGACAATGGAATATTATTCAGTCATTAAAAAGAATGAAACAATGTCATTTGCAGCAACATGGATGGACCTAGAGATGATCATAATAAGAGAAGTCAGACAAAGACATATCACTTATATGTGGAATCTAAAATACAACACAAATGGGTATATCTATGAAACAGATTCACAGACAGAGAACAGACTTGGGAAGGAGTTTGAGATTAGCAGATACAAACTATGATATGTACAACAGATGAACATCAAGGTGCTACTGTGTAACACAGGGAACTATATTCAGCATCCTGGGATAAATCATATTGGAAAAAATATGAAAAAGAATATTTATATGTACAACTGACTCACTTTGCTATACAGTGGAAACACAGTATCGTAAATCAACTATACCTAAATAAAAAATTGTTTAAAGTTAAAAGATTTCTAGCATAGTTGAATAACAGTTGATTATTCCAACAACAAAGAAAGAGGAGACAGCAAGAAGGTCATTGGAAGTCATGGTAAAAATTTCAGTTTTATTGATGTGCATCTGGGGCATACAGGTATACAGATGTTTAACTAGTTGGCTCACTAGAGAAGTCTGGNTCAGATATGCAGATGACACCACCCTTATGGCAGAAAGTGAAGAGGAACTCAAAAGCCTCCTGATGAAAGTGAAAGAGGAGAGTGAAAAAGTTGGCCTAAAGCTTAACATGGGTCCCATGTTAAGATCATGTCATCCGATCCTATCACTTCATGGGAAATAGATGGGGAAACAGTGTCAGACTTTATTTTTGGGGGCTCCAAAATCACTGCAGATGGTGATTGCAGCCAGAAAATTAAAAGACACTCCTTGGAAAGAAAGTTATGGCCAACCTAGATAGCATATTGAAAATCAGAGACGTTACTTTGCCAACAAAGGTCCGTCTAGTCAAGGCTACGGTTTTTCCAGTGGTCATGTATGGATGTGAGAGTTGGACTGTGAGGAAAGCTCAGTGCTGACGATTTGATGCTTTTGAACTGTGGTGTTGGAGAAGACTCTTGAGAGTCCCTTGGACTGCAAGGAGATCCAACCAGTCCATTCTGAAGGAGATCAAGCCTGGGATTTCTTTGGAAGGAATGATGCTAAAGCTGAAACTCCAGTACTTTGGCCACCTCATGCGAAGTGTTGACTCATTGGAAAAGACTCTGATGCTGGGAGGGATTGGGGGCAGGAGGAGAAGGGAACAACAGAGAATGAGATGGCTGGATGGCATCACGGACTCGATGGATGTGAGTCTGAGTGAACTCTGGGAGTTGGTGATGGACAGGGAGGCCCGGTGTGCTGCGATTCATGGGGTCGCAAAGAGTCGGACACAATTGAGCGACCGAACTGAACTGATGCTTATGGTATAAATGGAGTTAGAGATGGTGAGGAGATAATTGATGAAATAAGTCCCCAAGTGGCCCTATGGTGATGAGACCTAAAGGGGAGATTAACCATCTGTACCCTTGTAACCAAAGGAGAAGAAGAAAAACTATGTAGACAAAGAGTTGATGGTAGGATGTTGACGTTTAGTTGGAGGTTTATCATTTATCACAGAAATAATAATATCAGCACTATTGTAGAGCTTAATAAGTATCAGCATCCAACTAAGCACTTTACACAGACAGTCATTTAATTCTCATAATGGCACTCAAAAGTTATTTTTAGTATCCCCATTTTACTAATAAGAGAAACTAAACATGATGAAATTAAGTAACTTGTCCAGTGTTACATAACTAATCAGTTGTGTAGCTGGGATGTAAACCTAGGACAACCAGTACCCTCGATCATATCTTTACTTATTATGCAATATTACTTCTCCATATACGAGCAACTGTCATTTATTTGAGTTCATATGTGGATTGTTTCATAAGTTTTATATCTCACTGAACCCTGAAAATGCCCCAATGAGGTGGCCTATAATCATAATAATCTCCATTTACAAATAGAGACACTGACACACAGATAGTAAATAACCTGCTTAAAGTCAACCAACTGGAAAGTATGTAAGCACAGGAGTCAGCTAATCTGCTGAATGAGGATGTACAGTGTTTGGGGTCAGATATATGAGGAGAGTGGAGGATGGTAGTCATTGCCCCAGTGGAGAACAGGAGCAAGGACTAATCGGAGCCCAGAGATGGAATGCTAGGCAACTCAGAGGACTCAGGGGCACTAGAAGTCAGGAAATTGTGATGCATCAGTGAATCCAGCATAGAGGGATATGAATACATTTTGAAATCTCAAAGAAGATAATAACAATACGCTATTATATTAGCTATCTATCACTGTATAACAGATTGCCTCAAAACTTAATGGCTTCAGACATATTCATTATCTCACAGTTTCTGAAGATCAGAAATTTGTGAATGGCTTACTTGGGTAGTTGTGAGTTGGGGTCTCTCTTAAGGTCACAGTCAAGTTGTAAGCTGAGGCTGCATCATCTAAAGGCTTGAATGGGGCTGGAGTGCCTTCTTCCGAGATGACTCATGGCTTCTGGGGAGAGTTCTCACCATGTCGACCTATCCAGAAGGGTGCCTTATTGATGGTACTCCCATCAATAGCAAGAAGAGATAAGAAAGCCTTCTTCAGTGAACAGTGGTTCAAGAGAGAGCAAAGAGGAAGCCCCTTCTGACCTAGTTTTGGAAGCCACACACCATCCCTTTTGATTCTATGAATACTTAGAAATGAGTCACTGAATCCAGCCATATTAAGGGAAGATTTTCAAAGAATTTCTAAATATATTTTAAAATCACCCCACTGATACATGGTGATTTCTAAAGCAAGGCACCCCTTTCAAAACTTAAGGTCTTTTCCCACAACCAATAAGCCCTGTGTCTGAGTGGTACACAGTCCTCAGCACAGGGCAAAAGGAGGTGAGCCTATTTGGGCAGAAAGCCTGAAATGTGGATGGTGTAACTCTCTGAAGCCCATGAGTTGAACACGTTTTCAAAGTGCTGTAAAATGATGTATTTGTTTTCCTGTGGATTTTAGTGGGAGTCAAGCAGCTAAAGTATCTGGGCATTCTTTACAGATGGACTTCTGGGTTTGCTGGTTTCTTGTTTGGATTGCAGAGCTGAGAAATAATGTCTGGGTTTCAGTGTGACCCTGCTTTATACTTAGACTTACAGCTGAGTTGCCTGAATAGGAAACAACAAGCCAGTGCCCTGTTAGCTGAGGCTTCACTGGAATTTTAAGGATGCACTGTGCCTTTCTTTTTTTCTTTAATATCATTCTCTCAGTCCCCTTATTTCTTTATCTCAGACACAGAGGTCATTTCCCACTGCTCTGCGGTTTGCTCTTTTCTCTCCCAGAAACGCATGCCTGATCCTAAGAGAATCCTGCCACTCCTTTTGTTTCTCTCTCTCCAAAGCACAAACCCCATTTTGCTGCTGCTGCCTTTCCTGACCTCTGTCTACTATCTAGTTCTAGAGGCCTCATCTGGAAATAATAGGATCAGCTGTCAGAAGGATTTTAATGCCTGACTGAGTCACAGACAAAAATGTCCAACAGCAAAACTAACCATAGTATCATTTAGAAATTTAAAATCAGGCTGGGTCCTCTGTCTTTCCTCTAAATGTCTCCTGTCCTGTAAAGGAAGTTAAGGTCCACTTGTGATTTAGAGGGAACAGTGTGCTTAGCAGATTTGGCCAAGACACTCCACCTCTCTGAGGCGCTGTAGTTTTGTCTTTAAAATAAGCATGAAATGGATTAATTCACTTAAAAGTGTCTATCACAGTGCCTGGCCTGCAATAAGTGATAAAAAGAATGCTACTTTTCTTCCTGTAAAAATTATAATCATGGTGCTATTGGGAGGGAAAGAGTGATTCAGTGGGCTATACATCTCCTACCCTGTTATTGCCTGGGCAGGTTGATACACACCTCCCTGGGTAATAAGGTCTGGGATTACAGAAGGCTTGTGATTGATGACTCAAAAACCTGATTTAGCTCAATTCAGTTCTATTCAGGAAAGAAGTCACAGATACCTAAACGACTCTTCCATTGTGGAAAGCACCACAAAGTGGAAGAGATCCCCAAGATTTGAGCAAACTACTTTTTTTGTAGCCAAAACACATAGCAAGGCATTGCTCTGTACTAACTTGGGAAAGCCAAGTGGATTTTTTAATACAGACTGTTCAGACTCAACTTTAGAGCTAGAAAGCCTTTAGAATTTATAGTCAAGTCCTCTACATTACAGATGAGAAACTACCATCCAAAAAGTTTATTTTAATAAATATATTTTGAACATTTATTTCAGATATTACTTAGATGCAAGATTATATGTCTCTTTAAGCCAGTCCAGTACTTACCACATACATTTCCTAGAGAAATTCTGTGTGCGAATTAATGAATGAATATGTTAGGTAGTTAGAATAGGAAGAAAAGGAGTCCAAAATGCCAGTGGATAAAAACAAAAGAGAGAGAAGCATGAGAATGGAACAAAGGAAGGTCCGAGGACGGGAGTGAGAACCTCAGGTGAAACAGACAGCCCTCCTGGCTAGCCTCATGTAACAGGGCAGGCTCAGGGGGATGAGAACAAAACATAAAAAGAGGAGCCAAAATTGAGCCCCTCTATTTTTGGGGTTGACCCACCCTCACGCCTCAAGGATGTATTTTCCTTTGCCTGACAAATAAAGCTAAGCAGTAACCAAACTGTAACACTGGTCCACCATTTCAAATTTTTGCTGCGGTGAGACAGAGCTGAGGAAATTACACAGTCCCCCGGCAAATAAACTGAAAGACTTGCCCAGGGTAATAAATTAGTAATTAGAGGAACTACAACTTAAAATTCCATCTCCTGACTTCCTACTAGGTACTCCCAGGTGAGACCAGAACGTGCATAAAAATAGGTAGGAAAATTCCAGCCAGTGCCCTATATCAACTCCCACATGATTGAGTTAAGCCTATCCAAGTAGAACAGACGCTCCTGAACGATGTTCAATTCTTCCACAGTGTCTCTAGATCAGTTCTCTCCTGACAATGATAATGGCCCTACAAATGTCCTCTATAAAGACCCTCCACCTCATTAACTCCTTGAGCAATTTCTGTTACATTCCCTCTTTGTTGAAAAGTCAAGGTACACAGAAACCTTGGAACCAGACATTACCAAGCAGCCAATACAAAGTGGACATACCAAGTGTCAAAAATCCATTTCTGTGCAGATTTCCCTTCTATGTATAGATACCAATATAGTTACCAATCATGAAGATCACTTGATATGTAGACCTTTCAGACACCATTCACCCTTCTAAACACAGATTCCTCATTTGAAATGCAAAACACAGAATATTATTTGAGTGATTCTCTTCTCAGTTTTCTCAAGGGTGGTATATAACATGTACCATCCTGTATTTTTAGGAGAGAAAATAATCTGTTATATACAATCAATACTGTAGAACATTAGAGTTTGATTCTCCCAGGAAACACTGGCTGAGAAATGTGCTGGAGTAATCTGTATACCTACAGGTCTCAGTTGTTCTTGCTATGCACACATGCTCTTTTTATGAGCTCTTAACAATAAAAATGGATGCATTACCTCCAGAATTTTGTCAGAGGAAAAATTCATTTGTATTCATGTGCTTCAAAGACATTATTTTTTTCTATTTGAAAAACATAACAGAAAGATCAGCATATCTTTTGTAGATATGCAAATTGTAAGTTGAACAAAAATAGACTGCTGGTATGTTTGTTATGAGGAATATTAAATAGATTTTGTAGAAAAGTTGGACCCAAGTGCATTCCTCTGAAGTATTTAGGAAGTTATTTCCAACTCTGCATTTAATCAGCAAACATTTCTGGAATATCACCATCTTAAATGACCTACTGCTAAGTCACTTCAGTCATGTCTGACTCTGTGCGACCCCAGAGATGGCAGCTCACCAGGCTCTTCTGTTCCTGGGATTCTCCAGGCAAGAACACTGGAGCGGGTTGCCATTTCCTTCTCCAATGCATGAGAGTGAAAAGTGAAAGTGAAGTCGCTCAGTCGTGTCCGACTCTTTGCGACCCGGTGGACTGCAGCCCACCAGGCTCCTCCATCCATGGGATTTTCCAAGCAAGAGTACTGGAGTGGGGTGCCATTGCCTTCTCCACTTAAATGACCTACGAGGACATAAAAAGAAGAAAAAAAAAACTTGCATATTTTAAGCAACTGATTACTAATTTGTTTTCTTTACTTATATTGATTAGCTTAAATACCTGTGTTAAACAGAAATCAATGATTTGTCTCCCATCATTTCATTTCGGTCACTAGTTTGCAACTGGAAAATCAGTTTATAGTTGGTAAAATAAAGCCCAACTTGACAGGGAATTCACATTTGTAGATTGCCTGAAAAATCTACCAGGCATAGTGCCAGTTACTTACAGTAACTGTACTTGCCAGTTACACTATAATCTTATCTAATCCCCATGAGGTAAGCAGTTTTATCATTTCCCTTTTACAGATTAAAAATGTGAGATTCATATTCACACACTGGTGACAGAACTGGGATTCAAAGAGATTTCCATGCCCCAAATGTTCATGATTGTTCTAGGAGTCAGCATACCTTCCTCCAGGGATGACTAGAAAATAATTTAGGACATTTAACTTATTTTTTTGATTTATATCCTCTATTATTCACCAGGAAGAAATCTTTGCCAAAATATAACCACCTTTAAGTTATCTTAACATAAGATTCAAAGAAACAGGAGCAGTAAAATGAAGAAATTAAAATTCATGAGTGACACTGTAAACTTGACCCTCTTATCATAACTAATTTAGATGCTTAATATTTCTAAAGAGCTGATGCACCATGTTTCACAAGAAAAGAAAGTAAAAACTCTGAAGACTGAAGTACCAATGTCCTTGGAATATTGTGGTAGGGGAAACAGATATATAGAATATAGTCAGATGATTTAATTATGTTCTTTTAATCTCAGATCATGGTAATTATGTCAGGTTGGCCCCGAAGCATTTTCACTCCTTTATTCATTTGAAAATGTCAGTTTCACTTATGGTCTTTAATTAGGTTCCCAGGAATTATAAAACATGCCCTGTATCTCCGCTGGAACGTGTCTAGGGTTCACCATCATTAACCTCTAGAAAATCTACATGCCCCTCACAGAACTGCTTCGGGGTTCCCTCTTTCTCGGCATGGAGCCTTGAGGAACTGCTGTTAGGAAAGAGACAACAGTAACCTAAAGTGTTTTCTTTTGTCCAAAAGTACAATGCATAGGCACTTTAAGAATAGGAGAAAGTCTTCTGCTAAGTCTTTTTCAACAAAGCATTAATATTTATTAACTTGCACTCTGCAGTAGAATGAATGTTTTATGATCAAAAACCAGTAACAGCAAAATGGAAATTTTAATCATAAGTGACCTACTCTTTCAGTGGTAAAGAACTCAGGATGGCGTTAGCCAACCACTCTCTCTGTAATTCAGGGGTGAGGGGACTCTCATTCACTCATCTAGACAAAAGAGTAATTGAGTACTGCTCTATGTGATTACTAGAAACAATAATCACAAATTTATGGGCTTCCTTTATCAATGAGAGCCAACAAGAATGAAGCCATGAATTAATGTTAAATTATGCTATATTAACAAATAAAGACATATTTTAAAGGACTGAAGGATATTTCAAAAGCTCAGAATTACCCATTTTAAATTTAGATTAGATCAATTCCCAAACAATTCAGATAAGAGAGAGTTTTTAATTTTCAGCTGTCTCAAGTTTTATTTAAATTAATTCATTTGCTATTCATTGAGTAGATTCTGTGTGCCAGGCACATAGAAATGTGAGGTTTTGAATCAGCATCAAGGTGTAAAATATGACTTTTATGAGATCTTTTCTACTAACACTGTCTTTATTAAATCACTTTGTAATTCCTTTATCAAACTATTCAATGTTACTACAGCTTTTCCTGATGAGTTATTTTATACCAAAAATGAACAAGAGCATCTCAACTCTATAATTAATGTATACACTGCATAAAGGCACAGAAATAAAAGCCCCTTCCCATCTATTTCTGTCTTGTCAGTTTCAGTGATTCAGTACAGAGATAACTGTATGGAGTTTGTATAACAATGAGTTTGTTGAATGTTCCTTTTCATAGTCTTGAGTGAAGTTTTTACCTAAATATTTTAGTACATCATTTTGTTTCCATTGTGTCTAAACAGTTCGGGAAAGGGGAATGAATAACCATGGATTTTGGAATCAGGCAGACCTGGATGTGAATTCTGGTTCTGTGTGTAGTAAACTCTTATAAAACCTATGTCATCTCCAGCTCTGTTTCCTCATATACACAACAAACATAACAGCATCTACCTTGCATGATAGTTTCAAGGAGGACAGATAATGTATAAAGCAACTAGCTCACAATAGGCTTTGTTTTTCTTTTAGATCAAAAGTCTAAAAGACCATACTAAGCCTTGTTCTGTTTTAGGTAGTATAATTCACCATGAAATTAAGATAACACAACCAAAAAATACAACAGAGATGAACATTTTTAACCTGCTTTACATTCATCTCACAAGACAGTTATTTTTACATTCAGCATTTCCAATTAAGTTGTCTAATAAGAACAGTGTAGATTTTAAAATAATAGACCTTCAGATTGCTGAATGAGAGCAGTCACTCCTACTCAATTCCCTACCCTCCATCCCTAACCCTCCACTATACTCCCGAATCACGACTGCTCTTCTGTGCCTGTTAGAGTGTGGACACCATAGAGAGAAGAAACATAGAAACAAGATAAACCTAAAAATTATTTTTGGTTCATCAGCATGTGTAAACAATCAACTTCAAGATGAAACAGACATTTGCATGCCAGTTTTTGAGAACAATAAAATCACAAACTCTTTCTGTATAAATCCAAAAATTAAATAAATACATAATCCTTCAGTAGCCTGTCCTAGTAGCTCAGACAGTAAAGCGTCTGCCTCAGGAGACCCCTGAGTCGGAAAGATCCCCTGGAGAAGGAAATGGCAACCCACTCCAATATTCTTGCCTGGAAAATCCCATGAACCGAGGAACCTGGTAGGCTACAGTCCATGGGGTCGCAAAGAGTCGGACACTGCTAAGAGACTTCACTTTAATTCTTTAAGCATAATCATGCTTTGAATAGAAGATTTACTATAAATCTGGCTTCTACCTGAAACAATATTAAAAAGAGGATATAGACTATTCGTTCACTGTCCCAAAGAATTTATTTCACTTCCCTCTCTCTCTTTCCTGTCTGTCTGATTCTCCTTTTCATATTAGAACTCTTTTCTCTGACTTCTGCCCCTTCCTTTTGAAATCCTACAGGTGGTCCGGCCGTATCAGACCATGTCCAATCCCATGAGCAAGCTCACAGTTCTCAACAGTATGCATTCCCACTTCATTCTGGCCGACAATGGGACCACTGGAAAGTACGGAGCAGAGGTGAAGCTTAGGAGACAACTGGAAAAGCATATTTCACTCCAGAAGATAAACACAAGTAAGTCTGCTGCTGTCTACTCATGCCTCATAGCAAATAGGATAAAAGTGAGGAAATTTCAAATGCAGACCATTATTTCTACGTGGCTAGTGGTTAGAATTAGAGGAAGTCACCTAGAGGGGGATGATTGGAGGCTCAAGAAGTGATTACACAATTAGTGGACTCAAGCTCACTCATTATGTGTGAAAAATCCAACCCCATCTGAAGTTTATAAATGCAGATAAGCCTTTCTTTCCAAACTTTTTTCTACATCCTTTACACAATGCTCTAAGGAGGGAAAGCACCCTGGAGAAATTTTTTTCCACTTATTAAGCTATTTTGGGTGGCTAAAAGAAAAGAAAACAGTTTTTGATCTTAGCATAGATCTGGCTGTGCAAAGGCATTTCAAGGGAACTGATACTCTTTTAACTAAAGCATAATGTCTAACCATCTTGATGAAACTTTAATTCTCTCTTAATTTTATGTATGTATTCATTCACTGTCTCTAGATACCTACATATTTAGATATGTGTGTATATTTACAGGTACCATGTAATACTTAGCCTATGGTTATACTAAAACTATTTAAGTACTTATGTGTTCTATGCAATATTTATTATGTACCCATTTAACTATAGAAGGTAGCATTGTAAAAACAATGATGCTCCTGAAATCGCTAAATGGCTTGCATTTAAATATAATAGAGACATATAAACAATCTACTGTCCTTCCTCACAAAATAAAATTCATTTTGTTTTCACAAAGTAACACATAGCTTCATGGCAGATTCAGGTTTTGTGGTAACTGTGTGTTCTATCAGGGAAACTTGGCTTTAACTGATTGAACTTTCAAAGCCTGCAGTTCCAAATAATAAAAGATTTTCTTTGGCTCAGTAAGTTTTCAGAAGTTCAGTGTAACACAATTCAACAGATCCAAATGGCTTTTCTCATCTCTCGTCTTTTCTCTGCATCATCCAGAATGGATTGTGCTGGCTGTCACCACCTTCTTCCCCAGAACTGGGATACCAGACCTGTCAGACCATAACTTGTCTTTCCTATAGTCTATTTTCTGGTTCCACATTTTAGGAGCTACTACTGTTGTAACAGTCAATTTTCATGCCTTCATCTTTTTCACAGAGAAGTCTGGAATAATAAATAGTGATGTAGGCCTGAAGTCAAAATTATATTAGAAAACTCTCTTCTATCTAAGAAACTTCAATAGTCTTTGGAAAGAGAAAGCACAGGATTACCCAAAGGTAACCATCTTTTGGGGGAAAAAAGAGTAGAAAAGACTAGAAAATCCATCCAGAAACCAGGAGAGATCAAAAGTGAAAAAACACTATTGCCAATGGGTGGTTGTTATACTGAAATTGAATTTTATTATAATATTTGATAGAAAAGCAAATCTTATCCAGTTAATGTTATCTATTTAGGTTTTCATAGGCTATAGGATTACTTTTTTAAATACCAGCAGGTTAAGAAGGAGCCTAAATAGGAATAACCTGAAAGCTGAAGGAGATGGAAGCAGGGTAGACAAACAGCAAATGCAGGGTCAAGTTCAGTGCTTAGTAATGAGACCAAATTTGTCCAGACACACAAAGCATGCCATTGTGTCAGGTCCTGATGGCAGCTGGGCAAGATATATTCATTAGTGTTGTGAAGAGAACTAGGCATGTAGTTGTGTGAATTGCATTCTTAGCTATGGAGGTGCCAGCAGGAGCTAAAACCTAGCCAGGGCTCTGTGTGCCAAACCCTGTGCCTTATAGGCTGCCTGAGGAAAGATACTCTTTTCTAATTGGTCATTCTAGAGAAGGCACCCTTTTTTAATTTGGAGATGCACCTTTCTCCGAAGCTCCCAGAGGTGCTATCTGTGGGGATGGCCCTGCAGAGGAGGCTTGTGGACAGTGGCTGGGCCTCCATAAGGAGCAGAGCCCAGCAGCATAGAGTTGAAGAGCAGGCCAAGGCTTGCAGCATCAGGGAGATGCCAGGACACCGTGTACACGGCTCATGCCACTCATATGACACTGGACCCTCGCAAGCATATCAAGGCAGGTAGTGACATGCACATATGTTGACAAGTGGAGTCCCAGTCAGGGGTCTAGGCCACAATGTAGGGATTATGCACAGATCCAGGTTCCAAGCTGAAAGACAAGTTAGAGAAGCTGGCTTGAGACTCCTGAAATGCTTCAAGACCACAAATAAGATTGGACCTCAGATCTGGGGTAGAGGCCGAGCCCCTTGGTTAGGCTAAATGATAGTCGCTGGAACAGAATGGGGGTAGGGAGAAGCAAATAGTCATTTCATTCATCATAATTTATAAACATAATTTTCCTCCTTGTTTTGGGGACTGTATTTGAGGCTTTAAGAAATCCTTTGGCTTTCATTCAATGCAAATAATTCAATGAGAAAAAGAGGGTTAAAGATGCCCAGAGGAGATCCCTGAAGTCACAAGAAGTTAAAAGGCTCAGGACCAAGAATTTGCTACAAGTTGTAGTGAATGATGCTATGAGTTAGCTCTTCTACCAGTTCTATCCCTGAACTTGGTAGTGGGAGGATGGCCAACTTATTCAGTTTTCCAGGGACTTTCTTAGATTTATCGTTGAAAGTTCCATGTCCCTCGGCCTGCTCTGTCTCAGGCAAACACAGCTTGTGCATCACCCTCCATATCAGATTCCTGAGTCATTAGCTCTACTTCTCTTTTCACTGCATCTACCCCACAAAGCAGGGAGGGAACAACAGGACCTCAGAGCTTAAGGAGTAACCCAGACTTCTGGAAGTAAAGAAAGACCTTGAGATGTCCATTCAGTTAGCAGCAAAGCAAAGTGCCCACTAAGAACCCGGAAGTCTCCACAATAGGACTGACTGAGAAATAAGGGGGGAAAGTTGACCTATTTAAAATAGGAAACAGCAGAAATAAGAATATAAACTGTTAATGCAATTCTGCTCTCTAATCTGAACACTCTTTTTTCTTTATAATTAACAATAGTTTGCTTCTTATTAAAAATAAATTTCTATTATATAACTATTCTAAAAATTACATCGTAATTTCCTTCTTCAAAAGTTTAAGAAATCTATAATACAACAGGAGAACTCAAATTTAGGAAGCCCTAATTTAGCCTCCTGAAGATTAGAGCCTCCACCAAGATACCAGAGTAGTACTATCACCACCTTTTATGCCTAGGATGACTCCAGGGATGCCTGAACACACTCAGCATTTTCCTGATTAAGGTATCATTCCTCCTCATCACTTAGGGGTGACCTACATACCATAGGAATCTTTCCATGAGTCTATTTTCTCACATAAATGACAATCTTCTGAAGAATATTTTCCTTAAACGTTAAGTCAGTCTTTCTCAAGAGACTTTTAAGCCCTTTCTCATCAACATGACAATTATGAAAGATAACATACTACAAGCACCAGCATCTCAGGCTTTTCTTCGTGCTCTGCATTCACTGTCTCACCTCTCCCCTCCCCCACTCATTCCTGCTGTCAGCAGTCCTTCCTGAAGTGTTGTCATTGGTTACTGAGAGACTTCTTTGTTTTGAAAGGAGAGTCTTTTTGGATGTGAGAGGCTGAAGAGCACACTTCATTTGCAGTTTTCTAAACTTCAGGTTTAATGTGCAAAGCTTTCCCCATCATGCCTTTAGAAAACAAATATTTCTTGAACTCTTATTATGTACCAGTCATGATTAAGGTCCAGAAAAGCAGCAGTAGATAATTCATTGAGCCAAGTCAAGAGGGGCAAACAAATTAATAAATAAATAGGTAAATACATGTAGTAAGAAAGCCACTAAGAAAAATAAAACAGAGGAAGGTATATATGTGTTTCTCATGAGTACATGTGCCTACATGCATGCACATATGTGTGTCAGGAGGAAAGTTTAGATTAGGTGATCAGGAATGGCCTCTATGATGGTGTAATGTGTAAGCAAAAAACTGAATGAAGTGAGGGAGCCCGCTCTGAAAAGAACATTCTGGGAAGAGTGAAAGCAAGAACAAAGACCCAGGTCTTTGATGATAAGCTCGATCTTAGAGTTGGAATTTATTCTAATAGAGTTTTGATCTGGCAAGTTACAGCATCTCCCTAATGGTTTAAAACATCACTCTGCTGTTGTATGTAGAGATCTGACTGACATGGGGGCAAGATTAAAGGCAGGTAGATGTTTCAGTAGGCTGTTATCATAATGCAGGTGAGAGATGACAGTATTTCAAATTAGGATGGTAGTAAAAAAGTAGTAAAAAGCAGTAGATCAAATATATACATGTGTGGTAAAATATATATAACATAAAATTTATTATTTTAATATTTTTAAGTATACAGTTTACTGTGTGAAATACATTTACATTGTTGTATAATCATCACCACTATCTATCCTCAGAACTTTTCATCATTCCAAACTGAAACTCTATGTGCATTAAACACTGACTCCTCTTTATTCTCTCTCTTCAGTCCCTGCTAACCATGATTCAACTTTATATCTTTATGAATTCGCCTGTTCTAGATACCACATACATGTAGAATCATACAATATTGGTCCTAAGATATATTTTGAAGGTAGAGCTCAAGAAGAGTTGCTATAAATTGAGTATTCAGGAGAAAGAATAGACACATCAGGATTACTGCACAGTCATCCTTACAGATGCCAGTGTATTCTTAAAGAACAGGGCTAGTGGGAGCCCCTAATGAGTAAGTTTTTACAGAAAGGAAAGGGAGTTGAAAACCAAACTCAAGGGAGCTGAGACAAAGTCCCTGAGAAGGAGGGAGATGATGAGATTCAGTGCACAAATGAAAAATGTGGCCCTGGATAGGACAGGAGAGTTGCATCCTGGGTAGCCAGAGTGAAGGCAGAGTTTATGGGCATAGATGTGGATGGGATGGAACATTTTCTGCTAGGAAGATTGGGTAGTTCTCTATAGATGCCTTCTGTATCTAAAGAAAATAATTCAGGAGATCATTGGCTAAGAGTGTGAAAGGGCAAGGAGTTTAGAAGATTAGGGAGAAAAAAAGAGAAAATTGTAGAGGCCCAGAGAGTGAGCCGACTAGGGAAATGCAGGATTGCCCACTTGGTATTTGTAGTCATAGTTTTACAGAGGCATGGATCATCATTGTTGTGTGTTTTTTTTTCCAGGGATGTTCAGTTTGAGTAGGAAAATAAGCATAGAGTTAGACTGAGAGCCTACTGGGATTTTGCTAAGCAAGTAGAAAAGAGGAAAAGAGAATCAAGGGAGTGAGGCTGTACGCACTCTATATACCCATGCTGCTGCTGCTGCTGCTGAGTCGCTTCAGTCGTGTCCGACTCTGTGCGGCCCCATAGATGGCAGCCCACCAGGCTCCCCCACCCCTGGGATTCTCCAGGCAAGAACACTGGAGTGGGTTGCCATTTCCTTCTCCAATGCATGAAAGTGAAAAGCTAAAGTGAAGCCACTCAGTCATGTCTGACTCTTCGCAACCCCACGGACTGCAGCCCACCAGGCTCCTCCATCCATGGGATTTTCCAGGCAAGAGTACTGGAGTGGGGTGCAATTGCCTTCTCCGCCGACTCTCTATAGCCAGAGAGTATTTTCAGTATCTAAATGAAAGCTGTGCTTCCCCATCCATATCTGTGCCCATTCGTGATAGCATAAAATCGCTCATCTAAAAGATCAGAATACGGTGCAGAGAAGTGATTAAGAGAATTCTCAAAGATGACCCACATCTTTAGTTAGTATTCCCAAGCATTATATTAATTTCAGACTTTTGATAAAATGCATTCATCATAAACAATCCCTCATATTTATTTTATTGTTGTTCACATATTCATTTAAGTTGAATCAAGTTAGCACAATGCTGGGAATATAGTAGCTATTCAATAAACACATGTTAACTGAAAGACTGAATACCAAGGGATGGCTCCAGAAAGTGGCATATAAATAACCTGATGAGACTTGAAAATCTCAAGCATATTTTCTGCATACATTTTTACTGTTAAAAATTCCCCCTGCAAAAAAGAGAGAGAATATTATAATAACCCTTCATAAACTATCATCCACATTCCACATTTATCAGCCCACAGGCTATCTTGTTTTCTTTATGTATATAACCACCTACCTCTTTCTCTGGGTAAGTTTGAAAGAAATCCAAACAGTATATCATTTCATCCATAAACATTTCAGTACCAAAACATTTCTTTAACTTGTGTTGGCCACATATAAGGTAGATTTTTTTTTTTTAAGTATTTCCTTAACTCAGTAGCAATATAGTGGAAAATATTGATCCAAGAATCCTTTAACAATTCTTTCAAAAAATAAAAATTAAGAACTGTCAATACATTATCACGTGCTAAAATCCATCTAAAATTTTGATAATCATTTTTTAGTCCCAAATTTTGGGACTAAATTTAAACAAGTATTACCTTGCAATTCTTAAAAAGAAAGATTAGAAAAATCCTCAGCAGCTGTAGTTTTCTTTGAAGTGTTTGAAGGGAAGAATATAACTTTTGGAAATAAAGGAAGTCTCTATATTGCCAGTAGTATAAGCCGAGAGTAGCAGGGAGACGAGGGGTTCAGATCTTCATGGCTCTATGGCCTTAGGCAAATTACTGAATTTCTCTCAGACTTTGTTTCTGTGTCTGTGAATCAGGGATAATAATTTTCCACAATGTGGTGATTAAACGAGTCAACACGGGAAAGGAGTCTGGCGTGTGGCAATTCAGAAACATTGATTACCTTCCTGCCGTCTTGGTGACATGCACAGCAGTTCCCCGTGGGAAACCATGTTCTGTGTTGGTATATCCTGATGGGCTGCCATAGGGTCCAACCTGAGACCCAGACCTTCATTCAAAGCCCATCAGAGTCTACAGTATCTGTCAGAACATCTTTCCCACAAATCAAACCTAGCTCTGCTCATTAGGGAGAAGCCATGTATCCCTGGAATTACATAAAGGGCCCTAAGAAAAAAATGAGGCTCAAGATTATATTCTGAAATGTATTAGCAAGACTCTAATAACTTCTTAAAGAATACATTTAAAGTCTTGATTGTTGCAGCAATAAATAGAAAACTTTTTTTTCAATATTGTTGAAAATATATTCTAAACTGTAGTTGTTCCTCTTTCCTGAATAAAGACTATAATGGAGAAAATTTAATATTTCTTTAGAGAGTAAAGCTATTCCAGTGTCCTGGAGCAATCATTATGAATGTCAGTTAAGTTTGCTGAGAACTCTTACTTGGCGGAGGTGTTAGAATTTGGGCTAAATGTGAATTGATTCAGAATATGTAAGATTGGATTTGTATATAAAGTTTAGATTTGGGCCAATATCAGATTTCCTGCTTATAATTTACCATTTGATTTTAAAAGATTGGAGGAAGAGGACAGAAATCTAGTTCTCTTTGTTCTCTGATTGAAGTGTTACTACTTTGTGTTTGAATTTTATTTTAGGTTTGGCTGAATGCAAAGTTTTATTCAGATTACATATCTAATTACACTGTGAACAATAAATTTGTAGGAAATTTCATTATGAGGCTAGAATTTTCCCACTTTGTCCTCTTCTCGTTATAAAGTGAATCTACATCAGAGTAAGTCCAGTCTAAGGGGGTGCTGGTCCCATGGCAGTTGTAGATATACCTACTCTGCACTATTAATGAATGGGGCTGTCTGGGTAGGTTCAGATTTTTGTAACTGGCGCTTTTGCTACTGTCAGGGTTTTCTTGAAAGAGAATTTGATGCTCTGCATTTTCTTTGCCCCAAAGTAACAACTGACATTTGAGCATAGCCTCATCTAATGAAGCCACCAAGAATACTTTTGTCTAAAGCAGCAGATTAAAATTGGCTTGGTAGTTCTAAGTAAACAAGTAGCAGAAATGATCAAAGAATTCATAAAGCACAATCAAATTTGGTATTTGAGGATTTTACTATTTAGAATTCTCTAGGGAAAAAAAAACAGATATTTTGTTATGCAGTCCCTTGGCCAATATGTGATTCTGTACTTACACAAACTAACAAAAATGATGACAATAATAAAGTCACCCAGTAGCACAGAATGTCATAGTTCTGCTTTATAATGGAAACAGATGTCTCGCTTTCCACTGAGTTGTTTGGTACAGGAGAACCATGAACAGGCTAATCCACAGAGTGATTCAACCAAGCTGGTAAAGTCCTATAGGTTCCAGGAGATTTTATTTTAAAAAGGTCACCTTCATGATGTGACACTTATCAATTTAAAGCATTTTATTTCTGTGAAATTTCCATAATCAGAAAAAGTACTTATAACTATATTCTTATTCCTTTACGACCAATTCATGGTGATAATTCTTAAACATGGCCATAGTAGTTTTCAGCTAAGGTGACACTGCCTCCCAGAGGAGGTATTTTAAAATATCAGAGGGATGTGGTTGACAGTTTCTGGCACTCCAATTTCTGGCACTCCCAAAAGACACAAGGGAGGAAGCAGAAATGTTAATATTCTCATACAGGACAATTTCACATGAAGAATTACCTGGACTAAATGCCAATCACATCTCTTAGAAAATACTACTCTGAGTATATTTCCTTGAGTTTCTTTTTCTTTTTCAAAATCTTTCTAGTACCCAGCACCTAATTCAGCAGGGTCACAGACATCCAAAATACTCTCTCCTATTCTAAAGACATGTAGAAGAAGCAGCAATAGGGAGCCAGTGGTGAGATTTAAAATATTTAACATTCTGTGAAGACTTTAGTATCCTCTGTCCACAGCAGAGGCTGGGTGCCAGCCCTAGCCTGTCCTTCAGATCCTAACATCCCTTGCTATTGGGAAGTTCTCGCTTTTATCCAACTTCACCTGCTCTGAATCTATTCTCTTCTGCATGAAGACCAAAGTCATCATCTGTGTTAGAGCTCTCAGTGTATTTGAAAACTGTAAATGGACTGGAATTGACCCCTTTGCCATAATGGCTCTAAGGAAGCTGTTTTTCATTTGAACAGACATACCAACCTGCTTACCAGCAGAACTGACTCACAAAGTAAATCAGAATTTCTAGTTCAGCAACACCCTCTCTTAGCACCAAGGCTTTGTATGTTTCAGGTTCAGTGACTCCAGAAATGTGCTCAATGCTAGGTGCTGTCCTGTCAGAGTCCTTGGTGTTCAGAGAAATCCTAGAATCCACAGTTATTAGCTGAGTTGGGGATAGAGACAGAGGCCCAGAAATGTGGTTGCTTTACCTGCAGGCCCTTGAAGAGCCTACTCACTAGAATTCATTGCCAAGGGAATATTTTGATGCACCAAGGTCCTAAGAGAATAAAGAGTTTTAAACTGAATACAAAGAGACCTCTAAATTTAATCTATAAATTACTTGGAATTATTTTGGAAATAAAGGCACAGGGCAGTAAATATAAGCCTTGAGTGAATGAATAAAATCATGACATAAAATGCTATAAAATAGTGCTTTTTATGTCTCTGATTTCCCTGGACTAAACTTAGAAGTCCTTAAGTCATTTCTGACTCTTTGCGACCCCATGAATTGCAACACGCCAGGCTTCCCTGTCCTTCACTATTTCCCTGAGTTTGCTCAAACTCATGTCCTTTGAGTCAGTGATGCCATCCAACCATCTCATCCTCTGTCACCCCCTTCCCCTCTTATCCTCAATACTTCCCAGCATCAGGGTCTTTTCCAATGAGTTGGCTATAGACCTCTTATATGTATTAGTATTTTCATCTTGTTAAATTATGAAGATTACTTACCCTGGAAATTTGACGTAGATCATCTAAAGAATATTATTGACATCCTTAATATTTACCAACCTCTCTGACACCAGAACTGGCATAATATTATGCATAGTAAGTGCTCAGTAAAGAGTTGTTGATTTGGCATTAAATATATTTAAGTGATTTTGACTCATTCATATTTTATAAGAAATGTGCAAACTTACAGTTTCCAAAAAATTCCAGAAATATTTTAGCAAAAGCAGCATTATTGAAATAAGCAGATAGTTTCCTAGGCAGCTATTTTAAAAGATTTTAGTCACTTATATATAAATAAATAATTTATATCATAAATAGTACATATATTATTTATTCTTATTATGACTGTTTAGTGAGTCTCACTGTATTGATGCAAAACACGAAAGACCAGGCCTAAGTGTCAACAATAACAGAAACGGAGGCAGAAGGCAAAGGTGTGAATTATGTCAGAGTTTCCTTGGAAGGTTTTTTCCATTGTGTAGTAGGTTGGATAGAAATAGAGTAAGAAGATGGAATTAGCATGGAACCATCATGTCCCTCACCCATGACTGACAATGCAAACCCAGCAAGACATTTTTCCCACTGAGCCTTGATACAGCTAGGGCCACTTCACATTCATGAAGACACAGGTTCTGCTGCTGTAACAATGACTCAAAACAATGGATGCCTCAATAAGACAAAAGTTTGTTCCTTGTACATGTGTTATTCTGAACGTGAGTCCAGACCTGATGTAGTACCCTCACAGTGTTGAGGACTCAGATATCGTCTCTTTTTTTTGCTCTGTACATCCCTATTTTCATGGTCTGTGGGACACTATCACATCTAGATTCTGGTCAGAAGGAATCAGGAAAAAGTTGTAACCCCTCCCCTTAAAGACACAATGAGGAGGTCATATACAGGATTTTGACTTACATTCCGTGTTCACATCTGGCAAAAAGTGGATTCAAAACTGTATCTCAGGCAAACAGCTAAAATTCTATCACTATGAAGGAAGATATCAGAGTACAGTCAGTAGTTTCTGCTACACCTTTCCAGCATAGCATTTCATATGGTTATTAAGAATTGGCTGGAGTTGGCACATGAGGTAAAGCTTACCTGCCATTCATAAGTAAGATACACCTATATGTTTCAGTGTGTTCATTGAGGAGCTTTGTCTGTAAATAACATCTGTATTATATGCTTCATCGTGTGCCCTTTCACTCTTTACCTGTGTGTTTCTTGGTGATATATAGTTGAAAAGTTTTGCACTGGCTCTGGAGATTGTAATTTTCCCTTGAAATTGGATTGAGATATACCATCTAAAATTATATACATTATTTTAGACTATATTGATTTAATTAACTTTTGGGGTTAACCCAAACAGATCATCTTAGCCTCCAACTGATTGCATAGGCTGTGCTGGTATAGTTTATATACTTTCCATAACAGATCTGTAGCCACATATATTTTGCACATCATTCCTAACATTTAAATGCCTAAATGTTAAAAATAAATAGAACAGATTCTGTTCTGTGTTTCTATGATGTTGTGTTTAATATTTTAAAGATAAAACTTGGGAAATAATTTTCATGTGACCTATGGAGAAGGCAATGGCACCCCACTCCAGTACTTTTGCCTGGAAAATCCCATGGACGGAGGAGTCTGGTAGGCTGCAGTCCATCGGGTCACCAGAGTCGGGCACAACTGAGCGACTTCACTTTCACTTTTC
>SJYV01036893.1:52519-66059 GCA_006410875.1 Neotragus pygmaeus | reverse complement strand
TTTGTTGGCAAAGTAATGTCTCTGCTTTTTAATGCACTGTCTAGGTTTGTCATAACTTTTTTTCCCAAAGAGCAAGCGTCTTTTAATTTCATGCCTGCAGTCACCATCTACAGTGATTTTGGAGCCCAAGAAAATAAAGTCATATATTTCCATTGTTTCCCCATCTGTTTGCCATGAAATAATCGGACAGGATGCCATGATCTTCGCTTTTTGATTGTTGAGTTTTAAACCAGCTTTTTCACTCTCCTCTTTCATCTTTATCAAGAAAATAGTATAAATTAATTCAAAAAACAAATGGGAAAAAGAAAATATTTGCATCCATGACAAAGGGCTCATTTACATAATAAGCAAAGGGCATCTACAAAGCCAAAAGGAAAATCCTGTAAGACAAAGGGAAAAATATATTAACAGGATAATTGGGGGGCGGAGAGGTGGGTGTGTGGAGTGCTCAACTTCACTTAAAATTAAAGAAATGAAAGCCAAGCCAACAATGAAATGCTTTCTAACCTATCAGCATGGACAAAAACCAAAGTTAAAATTATCTAGTGTCAATAAGTATGTGTGGAAATCTGTATGGGAGGGTGGACAAATATGGGCAACCTTATTTGGAAGATAATTTGGCTACCCTGTTAAATTTTAATGTACATATGCTTTTTTAATTCTAGGGATTTATTTTATGCATATTTATTGCCATATTGTTTACAGTAATGAAAATGGAAATAATTCAAAGATTCACCAATAAATGACCAGTTAAATTCAACACACACCACTAATCTTGCTGGGAAAATCCCATGGACAGAGCCCATGGAGTTGCAAAGAGTTGGGCACAACTGAGTTGAGGACTGAGTTGAGCGACGGAGCACACATGCAAATTACATGTAGACATACAGTGAAGTGCTTTAAAGTTATTATGAATAATGTAATAGTTCTCTCTGGGCTCATATGAAAATATATCCAGTAGTAGCTTTATGTTCTTTTTCTTAAGTGAAAGCCTACCGAACAACAGTATAACTGTGTTTATAACCACATTTACATTTTCTTAATTATATATAACAGGTTTGATGCTTATATTTGAGAGGAGCTGAAATCAGAACCAAAATCATCTTCCATGTTTAGATTTGGTAAATGACAAAATGGCCTAAATTTATTCCCAGTCCCTAGCCATAACCAGATATCCTAGTGTGATGGGGCTACTGGAAATACCCTACTTTTATATCTCTACTGTGAGCACAATTCTATAGAGCTAAATTGTGCATTTTCCTTTTACTAGGCTCTTGGGCACCCTATAGTCCAGCTCCCCTCTTCCTGGGTCCTACTGCCTATGATGGAGCAGGCTTACACTCAACTCAGTCAAAAGCCGTTTCACTCTGAATATTGTCTGTAATGCTCACACTGGAAAAAAAGGCTCCCACTATATTCTTGACTCCACTATGCTCTTAAGATGTTTTGTATGGAGACAAAATACATGTCAAAAGTTCTTCAGCTTTTCAAAATGTGGCAAGAAGGAGAACTCAAAATATCTGTCACCTAAAATAAATAGTGATCACTCTCTGTTAACTTCCCCTTGATAGTTCTTCTGTCACTCCACCAGTATTTACTTGTGTATCTTCAATATACAACACACTGTAGAGGTGGCTAGATAAATAAGACATAACTGCACTTGAATGGAAAAGACAATGGCAACCCACTCCAGTACTCTTGCCTGGAAAATCCCATCGACAGAGGAGCCTGGTGGGCTGCAGTCCATGGGGTCACTAAGAGTCAGACACGACTGAGGGACTTCACTTTCACTTTTTACTTTCATGCATTGGAGAAGGAAATGGCAACCCACTCCAGTGTTCTTGCTTGGAGAATCCCAGGGACAGGGGATCCTGGTGGGTTGCCATCTCTGGGGTCGCACAGAGTCGGACATGACTGAAGCGACTTAGCAGCAGCAGCAGCAGCAGCAGCAGTGCACTTGAAGAGCTTAGAGTTTTGCAATTAAGTTAACAATAACTAGCTGTCAAGTGTTATTCTAAAAATTTTACGAGAAATAACTGATTTAATCCTTACAACAACCCTATGAAATAAGTACTATTATTATTCCCATTGGCCAAAAGAAAAACTGAGGCAAAGAAAGGACAAGTGATAGCCCCCAAAGTCGGACTGTAAGTAAGTGGCAGATCCAAGAAGTCTGCCTGCATCCACACCTCAACTGTTGTGCTCCATGTCTTCTCAGCATGAAAGGGCTGCATTGAACAGCAGCAGGTGTTAAATGCCCTTGAAGGGTATGAAATACAACAGGAATTCAGACCAAAAACTTCTGATGGAATGTTTATGGAGGGGGAGTGGTCAAGGAAGATTTTGATAGATGGAATCGGGGTAGCAGATTGCAAGCACCATGCGGGTGAAAGCTTTCAATATTTAGAAAGATAGCGCATAGCATAAATCTACTTACATTTATTTTACTTTCATTAAATTGTTTTCCCTATCTTCATAAGCAAAATTTCAGCTGCACGTATAAGGTCTATGTGTGAACTAGGCTTAGTTTGTTTTTTAGGAAATACGATAATCAAAATCATAAGGATAAGATATGGATGTTTCATGTTTCCCTTCTTTTGAAGCTTCTTAATAGAATGTTATCAAGATAGAATATCATATAATATGATAAACAGGACTTATTATGTATGCACAGATTAAATGGGGCAGAAGCAGAGCTATTCATATATTCATATTATATATTTCATAAATGTAAATTATCATAGATATTATATATGCATATATATTTCATATAGTTCATTGCCTTCATTTCCCAGATAGGAAGGCTCACTTGGAAAAAGGTCAATCATGTGTCCTACCTAAATTCATACAGTGAATTAACTGGCACAACTTTTACCTGAACTCAATACTCCAAACTTCAAATCTGCTACTCTTTGCTCAGCATTGTTACCCCCTTAGTTTGGGAAATACTTTCTTTTTAACAAAGCACCAGGAGACCTCAAATAAGAAAAGGTTCTCCAGCCACCAGAGGAAGGAATAAAAGCAGGGCGTTTGGGATATCAACCTCATTTGATGCAAAATCCTTAGCCCTTTATTCTCTCATTTTTCCCCCTTGAGAGCATTTCTCCACTGCATCCTGAAGGGTAAACAAGGAAGTATCAAGAGAATTGGAATCACAGTCAACTGACAGCAGATGTTCAGACATTTCCATTTTTAGCCATGCAACAAATCTGGTTGATCTGCACTAAAATGTCATTTAACTTTTGTTCATTAGGGCTTGGTAACTGTGGAGGGAAAAAAAGAAAGAAACTAAAAATACCAGTGTGCTGTTCAGTCTGCAGGAAGATGCAGCTAAGCCAATTTTGTGCTGGGTTCCTTAAACAAGTGCTTTTGTGTTAAATTTCCAGGAGGATTTGTGTCATCAACTCTTTGAGGTTTTGCTCATAGTATTTAGCAAGTGGTCTAATTGTTGCATACAGTGAATAGTAGAGCAGCCTTGGGAGGCATGTGCTCCCAATCTGAATTTCTGTTCTCAGGAATGTGCTGATTAGTAAATTTAGGGGTTCAATTCCTGGATTGGGAAGTTGCCTGGAGAAGGAAGTGGCAACCCACTCCAGTATTCATTCTTGCCTGGAGAATCCCATGAACAGAGGAGCCTGGCAGACTACAGTTCATGGAGTCACAAGAGTCGGACATGACTTAGCGCTGTCTTTGGAAAACATACATTAGTTACTCTTAGTTTACTATTTTGCAACCTATTGAGAATCCAGAACAGCCAACCCTTATATTTTGTGCTTCAGGGAATATTGCTATGAAAAGGCTGCTCTGCCAAGTTACAGGCACTGAGGAATCACCAAGTAATGTTCCCTGAAAGTGAGGTGGGACCCATCTATGACTCTCACCAACCAGTTACTCCCTACCCAACCAACAGCAACTGGCACACCCTCTAGAAACCTAACTTGATCCAAGGAAACTAAGTTTGGAAGATCTCACTTGAGGTTCTGGGCCCCTGTGTAAATGCTGTTTTAGGGAAGGAGCAAAAGGGGGCAGAGGCAGATTCTCCTGAGGCCTAGATTTGAAGTGAGATCCTGCCTGAGGCATCTAGCCTTTAACTAGCTTGTTAATAAGTTACCATTCCAGAGACATGACTCACCACTAAATTTATCTAGAATAGGTAGAATAGCCAAATTGGTAGGAAACCTATTATAATGAAATGTCTTCAACTTCTTTTGAAGATAGATGATGGAGATAAATAATCTATATGACAGATAGACATAGAAATAGATGACCCTGTCTAATCGATCATTTTCTTGGCTGATAAAAAAAGAAGAGAAGGAAATGTGGGGATCTCTTCAGTAAATAACATTAGGTATGTTGAGTGACAAATTGGCGTTGGTTTCAGTTCCCCTTTAAAAGAAAATAAGTACATTGGCCTCTAAAAATAAGTACCCCTTTTAGGTCAAAAGTAGCTAATTTTGTGAGAATAAGACACATTTCTAGAAATTAATAAGAAGACTTTTTAAAGGAGGGAGGGAGGAATCCATTTCTTGTTTGGTCTCAGAAGACATATTATTAGTATAATTAGTATAACAACAACAAACATTTCTTGAGGATTTACTGAGTGCTAAGTATTGTTATAGGCACTTAACATGGATTGACTCATTCAACCCTTTAACTCCTATAGCAGTTACCTAGGCTGAAACAGAATGATGAAGGACACATCCAGCAAAGGGGGTGTTTATTTTAAGGGCCAGTTCAGCTGAAGGAGCAACGAGGCGTGGTATAGCTGGTGCAGTGCTGTCTGATGCATAGATCTGAATATGCAACCTGAGTTGCCATCACATGTGTACATTTACAAATTGGGCAATCAATCTGCTTTAATAAAATGTGTATGTGACGGTTGGGTTGTAGAAATTTCAAAGATTTTATTTTTTGACAGGATGCCTGCCGTTTTTCTCTCTTGACTCCCGCTTGTTTTATTCATTTTGGGGTAGTTGCCAATTAGACCCAATTGGTAAGTATAATTAATGGACAACATGAATCTCTTCTTAAACCCCAACCAAGAAAATTAACCATAGAAATAATAATTTCCTTTATAAATTCCTAACACTATCCCTCCCTGTGACTGCTGTTTATCGCTATCTCTTCTAAAACATCCAACCACATCAGAGATTAATTACTCTCTATTAATCATCCTAATAATACCACATAAGATGGAGAAGAGAGAAGTGAGCATTTATTGAAGTCCTAGTATATTCCAGGCACTGTGCTAGCATTTTCATGTATACTATCTCTTTTAATAGTCACAAAAACCCTTCAAAGTAGGAATTATTATCTATCTTCTTTATAGCTGATGAAATGGCATCTCAGGATAGTTAAGCCCTTGTTTCATTATCCACTTAGTGGCACAGCCAGGTACAAACCTAGGCTGATGGGATTCCAAAATTGTTGCTATTTTTGCCCCATATAAGGAAGTATTATTTCATTCAAAAGGACCTTTCTCTAAAATGTTGTTACCTTGGAGGGTTTAGGGGTCATGATTTCACACAACAACTGTTTGAACATGAAATCTCTGTCAGGAGTGGGTTGAACATTAATTCAGTTGGGGTTAAGGATTGGCAGAACTTTTGGGTAGAGGGATTGTGGTTAGTGGCAAGATAGTAGGGGAATTCACAGGAACAGGATCAGGAAGAAGTAGGATGGGGTGGTGGCATGGGCGGCAAGGGTGAAGACAAATTGAGGTGTTCCTGGTCGTGTGCCCATGGCTACAGTCTTTCTTCATGTGACTCGTGGACTTCCCTTTGTCATCCTATGCCTGAGAATATATGAAGGAGGCTGGGAAGGCAAAGGGACGTTCAATTGTCATCACCGGCATCTTTTTTGATCATTGCACCATCATCCAATGCATTGCGGGTAACCATGACATGAATTTTCCATCACTGAGCTCATAACTATTCCATGAGATAAATAACAAGTAAAAGGTTATAGCAGAACTTCATCTGGGGAGTCCTGAAAGTAGGAAGCAGTGAATTTAGATTCTCATAGACTGATAGCCCTGGATTCAAATCAAGTGACCTGAAAAAGATGTTAAACTTCCTCTGAGCAGCTTACATATACATCAGGAACATCTCATTGTCTTTCTTGGATGCTCTAACATGTTCGGCCTTATCACTGAAAATTGTTACTACTGGTAGACTCAACCATTCAAGTAGACCATCCAAAATACATGATCAGTTAACTGTGGACTGTAATAACTTGCCATTTTCTCGATGCTGTCAAACTGGGGAACTCACCACCATTCTAATAAGATCTACTAGGTTCTTTTACACGTAGGAAAGGATGCTGAGATCGCCTTTCAGATTAGAAAGATTTGGATTGCAAATATTTGACTGCAACATTTCCTTTTACTGGCAAAACTAACAGCTTCCTCTAATGATAACATAAACCTCCTTGATGGAATTCAGTCTTTCCCTCCTTTCACTGCTAATTGGAAAAGCTTGCATATCTTTTCATCTGTTTTTCTAGCTTTCTTCTCCTTCCTAATGCCTGTGGACCTTATGTCCCACCCATTCTAAGCTACTTGCAGTTTCTCTTAAATGACATACCCTGTTGGATGTGTTTTTGTCCCATTTTGACATTTGTGGAAATTCAGCCTTTCCCAACTCTAGTTACTGGCAAAATTCTACACTCTTAAATCTCAGCTTGAAAATCTCCTTTTCCCAGCTTGAAAATTTCCTATCAGAAATCCCCCCAACCTGCGACACTCACACACACACAAGTGACTGTCCTGGACTCAGCTGTTGACCACATAACCCACGTTCCCACAGCACTCCATAAGCCTGTGTTGCAGCACAGCCTCTTTGACAGAGTGGCTGTTTGTGTGTGCCACTTCCGCATCACCTGTAGATTGTGAGCTCCCGTGAGCAGAGCCTGAGTCATCCTCACCTTTGTCATCATGCAAAGCTAGCACAGTGCCTGGCACATGTAGGTAGGTAGGTGATCAATAAATTATTATAAACATCAATATTTGATTCTCTGGCCTTATTTTTAACTCTCATTTCCAGCCTATTGTAAAAATGTAATAGACATGTTTAGAAACTACAAGCTATATAGAAAGGACACATAAAACAGTAATACCTAAACTCAGGGAGGATAAATAAATAGAAATGTGTACAGGCAGAGACCATCATGCATACTTCCAACTATCATGGGCATAAAAGCATTTATTCTGGAAATTTGAGTGTTTCTGTTGACTCAGGCTTGTGGTTAAATCATTTCTATCTTGTGGATTTAGATAGTCTAAGGATATACTTATTTGTGGCAACCAGTGCCAACATGGCTTCATTATTTCCACTTACATAGAAACAGATATAAGTATTGACTTTTCCCCACTTATCTAAAATGATAATTGCCCATGGCTGCTTTTCAATGTAGATTAGTATCAACCATTCAGTAGAAATGTGTAGTTAACTTTAGAAAGTTAGACAAACATAAAATAGATAGGAAAACTTGTGCTGACTGATTACTTTTCTGCCATAATCAACAATTTTACAGTGGAATATAATTGGAGAAAATAAGGTATCCCACTAGGGGGTCTTTAAAAAAGGCAGGCTGAGATTTTAATTCACTAGTGATGGATCAGGCTAGAGAACTTGTCATAGGACCTTTCAAAGCTCCTTCCCAGGATTTAAAATAATATACCCACCCTTTCAAAATAGTGTTTGGATCATTTCAAGCCATTTAAACTAGTGGATAGAAGTGTATATTTCATACAGACTTGGAAAATGACTAGAAATAGTACTCCCAAGATGTCAGTAATAAATCTGTTGTAAGTTTTAACAGAATAAAATAAATCTTTTATCTTAAACTCGTAGCTGAAGATCATTAACCCTTGAAAAATATGAGAAAAATAGAGATGTTATGCCCTCATTTTGGCCAAATAAGCAAGCAGCTTTTCTTTGTATTATTGGCATCCGTCACTGAGGCAAACAAGCGCTCTTACTCTCACTGAACAGGCTGTCCCTGTTCTGCAAGGAGGCCAGATTTCACAAGCCGTGCAGTCCCACATGCCACAGCCCTGCAGGCAAACACTCAAGTCCTAAGTCCCAGGCAGAGGAATCAACAGTTCTTGCTGGCTAATGAGCCTTGGCATCTCTGGGCCCACATGGGGCTCTCGGGCCTGTCCTGGTGGAATGAGGCAGGTGCACCTTTGCTGAAACAGTGGGGCGGGGGGTGAAGACTGAAGAGTCAGCTTTTCTAGCCACCAGACAAATCTGAGCTGAGCCCTTCCTCATTAGCAGCATTTCTTTCACCCAAAAGGAGAACACAGGAAGTAAATATTGACTCTGGTGCACATCAGAATTTAATATGAAGTCATGGGGGAGTTTGGGGAGAAGTGGAAAGTTCACTTCACCCTGTATGTCCTTCTATCCTGTTTTCTTGTTATGCATGGAACAGGGTTTGTTTTGTTCCATTGATTTATTTATTTCCATTTTCAAGTAATAAGAACTGTTGTTGGGTGTATGAATTATTGTTCATAAAGTTGGGCATGTAGGGAATGTCACATAATAGTTTTCCTTAATTTGAATAAATCCAAGTCCCCTTTCCATCTAGTTTTGGTAAATTTAATCTTTATCTATTATGTCTCTCCTACACTCTGTCTCTTTCCCTTCCCTCCACCTCCATCCTTCCCTCTCCCTCTCCTCTTTCTCCTCTCTCTCCTCATACCTCTTGCGTGTACCCTTCTCCCCTCCCGCTTCCTCGCTCTCTCCATCCTCCATCTTCCTCTCTCTCCCCTTACATCTCTCCCTCTTTCTTCTCATCTCTCCCCTCCCCACCCCCCACTTCCTCTCTCTCTCCCCCTACTGCTCCTCTCTAATGCTTATGGCATACCAGGAGAGTTGAATAAGAGCCTCTTAACTTCCCTCAGCCAAGGTCCAAACCTGCTTGGTCCCAGGTGGAAGGCTCTGGTGCTCCCTGGCTGAGGAAAGCCAACATCATCTTTGCTGAAGCTGACATCCCCATGTCCAAGGCTCTGCTGACCCAGACTCAGCTCCTCAAGGCACACTTCACAGCAGCCTTGTCAGACCAGAGGTCTGTGCCAATCCCGCCCTTATGGAGCTTAAATTTGGGTGGAAGGTGACAAATAAATAAATAAAATACATAGTGTATTTCATAGTGAAATGTGCTGGGGAGAGAGAGAGAGAAAGCAGAAGAAGCAGAAAGGGGAGTGCAGGGAAGGGGCTGCAATTCTCAGTAGAATGAGAGGAAGACTCCCTGAAAAGGAGACATCTGAGTAAAGACTCAGTGGAAGTGCGGGAGAAATCCATGTGATGTCTTCAGTTCAGTTCAGTTCAGTCGCTCAGTCGTGTCCAACTCTTTGCGACCCCATGAATCACAGCACGCCAGGCCTCCCTGTTCATCACCCTCTCTCGGAGTTCACTCAGACTCACGTCCATCGAGTCCGTAATGCCATCCAGCCATCTCATCCTCNAATGGAGATTGGAACCAGAAGGCAGAAGGCCATGAATCATTTTCCAGGAAACTTGAACTTCATCCCCTAGGCCACTGTTGCATAAACTATCAAAAAGCCATCTGCATCTAAACCATATGGGACCTTTTTAAGAGGCATATTCTTGGATCCAAGCATCCTAAATTAGCAACTCTGGAGCCTTTTAATAAAACCCATTAGGTTTAGATGATAAGAAGGACTTCTCAGTGATTCCATTATACGTATATAAAAGTTTGAGTGCTATAGCCACGTGTGCTCACTCATTCATGTCCGACTCTTTGCAACTCCATGAATTGTAGCCTGCCAGGTTCCTTTGTCTGTGGGATTTTCCAGGCAAAATGCTGGAGCAGGTTGACATTTCCTTCTCCAAGGGATCTTCAAACTTGAATCTGTTGCATCTCCTGCATTGCCAGGCAGGTTCTTTACCAGCTAAGCCACCAAGGAAGCCCTTTGAATGCTATAGACATCTAATAACTACATACCTGAGCATGTGAATGGATCTGTGCACTAGGTGAGAGAATTTGGACAGAAGAATGAGACTAGGGTGCGTGGAGAAAGAAACTAGAAGCAGAAAGCCCAGTTAGGATATTTTTGCAGTGGCCACTATTAACTTCTTTCTCCTGAAACTATCTTCCTTCCTGGCTTATGAGGCATGACTATTTCTTGATTCTCTTGCTACATTTGCATCTACCCTTCTGAATTTCTCATGCTTGTCCTCTCATTCTGGCATCTCTTTCAATGTCATTGTTCCTCTGGGCTGTGTCAAAAGTCTACTTTTCATTGTAGAGTCTCCTAAATATCTCATCTAACCCTTTAGCTTCAAGTACCACCTTTACACTGCTGTTGCACAAATTTATATTTCAGGACAGAAGATTTATATTTCCATCTACCTAGTAAGATACTCTACCTAATATTTCATGAGAATGCCAAAAATTTTCACTTTTCAGTCTCTATACCTATATCTCTTTCTTTAGTTCCTGTCTTACTTGTAGAGGGACNATGCCTCAGCATCAGGTTTCTGATTTCAAGGCTTCTTTCAAAGATCGAGAATACCAGCTGCTTTGGGGTGGAAGGCTGGGGGGAAAAGTCATGTGCTGCCACTTGTAAGTTCTTTTTTTTTTTCCAGAAACAATTTAAGATGACTATCATAGACTCATGTTGTTCTTGTTCAGTCACTCAGTCGTGTCTGACTTTGCAGCCTCAACAACTGCAACACACCAGGCTCCCCGATCCTTCACTATCTCCCAGAGTTTGTTTAAAATCACGTCCATCGAGTTGGTGATGCTATCTAACCATCTCATCCTCTGCCGCCTCCTTCTCCTTTTGCCTTCAATCTTCCCCAGCATCACGGGCTTTTCTAATGAGTCGGCCCTTCATATCAGGTGGCCAAAGTATTGCAGCTTCAGCATCTGTCCTTCCAATATACCTGTAAGTTAACTAAGGGATTTAGTGACTTTAAAATGCTTTTATATTTTCAGCTCAAGACAAGGGAGTTTTGCATTGCACTCCTGAGGTAATCCTAATTTTTAAGCAGGGCAGAAATCCAGATACACCAGCATCTCAGGTAACTGATCATCACAATGTACAGTGTAGGTGCTGGCGGGGAGTGACAGGCAGGGATGGCTGGGGAAAGCAGGGACCACAGTGAGCCTATCTTCACTATTAGGCTTACTTANGGATCGGAGATGCTTCATAGTATGTATGGAGACTGCAAGAGAAGCACAGTTATGTGAAACTCAAGTTCGGTGGAGATATTTGGCCTGGATTCATAAGGATGGAAGTTGTCCATGTGTTGATGGTATGGGAAACCATGAAAGTGGATGAGATCACCAGGACAGTGTGTGAGGAGAGGACAAGACAGAGAGAACCAAGAACCGAGGTTTGAGACAGTACTTCTATAAGCAAAGGAGATGAAGGAACTGCTTATTAAGTGAAAGGGAAACCAGAGGTGAATGCTATTTGGAAACCAAGCAAAAAACATATTTCCAAGAGGAAGGAATGACCAACCATGTCAAATGCTATTGACAGACAAGTAAGAAGAGACCTGGGAACTGATCATCAGAAATGCTGCCAGTCATTCCTGGCAACAAAATATGAATTAACTAATAACTCAATTATTATTGACTTTTCAGCGAAGTACCAAATAGAGAATATATTAAGTATAGATGAATAATTTCCAGCAGTTCAGTGAAACCCCTGGTGAATTAGAGTGAAGTGGTGAGCCATTGGATTTTAAATAGTTGGTTATAGGGGCTGAATTGCAAGAAGAGTACCTACTTGCCAATGTGGGCAGTAGTCTACCAACCCTGTGCACCTGATACAGGTGTCAGTGCTTGGCTGACACAGGTTTCCAGCTTGGTTGGTTTCTCATTGATCATAGGCATACTTGGACTTGGCAAACTAACAGATGTTGCCTTCTATGAATCATTTTTAACGTTAGTTACTCAAAGGTTGGCAAGCTGTGGCCTGTAGGCCAAAACCAGCACGTTACTCATCTTGTAACCAAAGCTTTATGGGAACATCGCCAGGTCAGCGCTCCTTCTTTCCTGTACCGTCTCAGGCTGCTTTCATGCTGTAGTGGCAGAGCTGATCACTTGCAACAGAAATCATCTGGCCTGCAAGGCTGAAAACATTTGCTGTCCGGCCTGTTATAGGAAAAGTTTGCAGACTCCTGTTTAGATTTAGTAGACTATTGGAAATATAACAAGAACGTTTCAGTACTGCTACAGAGGCTTTCATGTTAATTTACTCCAAGGGGCACATCTTAGATTTCACTTCTTTTCAAAGACCAAAGTCTCCACTCCCTGCACTGTGAAGACAGTAGTTCTCAAAGTGTCGTCCCTGGACCAGCAACAATAGCATCACCCAGGAACTTGTTAGAAATGTACATCCTCAGGCTTCCCTTGTGGATCAGCTGGTAAAGAAATGCACGTCCTCAAGTCCCATTCCAGACCCACTGATCAGAAGCTTTGTGTATTTTAGCTGATCCTCGAGGTGATTCTGGAGCCTGCTAGGTTTGATAGCGATCCTGCTAGAGAAAACACTGATGGTAAGAAGAGCCGAGAACTGAAAAACGGGCATTTCCACCCACCCCTTCTTGTGATAATTTTCAATGCACAAACTAGTTCTTTGCACGTTAGAATCAAGGTTTTAAGAGCAGTCCTTTGAGTGTCACACTCTTTTATATATATATATAAAACATTAGGATTGTATGGCAAAGCCAATAGAGTATTGTAAAGTAAAATAAAGTAAAAAAAAAATTAAAAAAAAATAATGATAAATAAATAAATTAAAATAAAATAAAATAAAATAAAACATTAGGATAANCACACTCTTTTATATATATATATAAAACATTAGGATTGTATGGCAAAGCCAATAGAGTATTGTAAAGTAAAATAAAGTAAAAAAAAAATTAAAAAAAAATAATGATAAATAAATAAATTTAAAAAAATAAAATAAAATAAAACATTAGGATAACCCTAAAGTGCTAACCCTAATAAGTTAGCACTTATTATTGCAGTCAAATGACTCTTCATGGCAACAGTAGTAATAAGCCAAATGTCTACTTCACACCAACTTGACAGAGTAGGATAATGAGGTTAACCACCTACAGTGATTAAGGACCCAGAATACCCTCTGCATGCCCCTAGGTTTTGACTATATTCAATTTCTCATCACGACACTCCAGTGTGCATAAATGATTGACTGTAATGAGGCATTTATTTATAAGAGAGAAAAGTGATTTATTTCCAGCACCAACAAGGATATGCTAGAACATGAGAAAAACTTTAAATTGATCATTTCCCCTAAAGGATTTATGCAGGTGCTGCTGATATTGTTGTTGCTATTTTCCTTTGCTTAATGATCTAATCCTTCCTTGGAGCTTCATCCCTCTATGTGTCTAGAGGAAGAAATATCTCTGATAATGAACAGCTGTGATTTATTTAGATGGCACTAGAAACTGGATCTCAGGAATCAGGGAGGGACAACTAGTGAGTCTTGGCTTTTGTAAGCCAGGAAGAGGCAAACAAAGAAACAGTGAATAAA
>SJYV01036893.1:23444-52442 GCA_006410875.1 Neotragus pygmaeus | reverse complement strand
GGCTCAGATCATGAACTCCTTATTGCCAAATTCAGACTTAAATTGAAGAAAGTAGGGAAAACCACTAGACTATTCCAGTATGATCTAAATGAAATCCCTAACGATTATACAGTGGAAGTGAGAAATAGATTTAAGGGACTAGATCTGATAAACAGAGTGCCTGGTGAACTATGGAAGGAGGTTTGTGACATTGTACAGGAGACACAGATCAAGACCATCCCCATGGAAAACAAATGCAAAAAAGAAAAATGGCTGCCTGAAGAGGCCTTACAAATAGCTGTGAAAAGAAGAGAAGCAAAATGCAAAGGAGAAAAGGAAAGATATAAGCATCTGAATGCAGAGTTCCAAAGAATAGCAAGGAGAGTTAAGAAACCTTCCCCAGTATCAGTGCAAAGAAATAGAGCAAAACAAGAGAACGGGAAAGACTAGAGATCTCTTCAAGAAAATTAGAGATACCAAGGGAACATGTCATGTAAAGATGGGCTCAATAAAGGACAGAAATGGTATGGGAGTACTTAACTACTCCCCAAATAGGTAATACAGAGTCCATACATTGTTTTGTGTTTCATATTTATTATCATTTAATTCTCAAAGAAAGTCCTATAAAACAATGACTGTAAGTACATCAATTCATATGAAGAAACTGAGGTTCACAGACTAAGATTAACTTGCCTAAAATCTTTCAACCAGCAAGAAGCAGTCCTGGGATACAAAATGCGACTTTACTGCTCCACAAGCTCAGCTTTCCCACCACACACTGGTCCCCAGTTTCCTCCTAAGACAGCAATGGGGTCTCCATATCAAATCCTTCCTATGAAACTCTATAGCAAATTAGATCTAAGACAGAGTCTGTTACAGCTTGATGGGTCATACCTGAAGCTCTGCCCTGGATTTAAGTTTGGAACTATTAGTTACTTCCTGAAATGCCTTGGACTCAAGTAACTGCAGTGATTTGGCCAGGGAAGATTTTACTGGAAGATTTGAGTTGAGTTCACCTGCCCATGCACCAAAGTTCTTCTTTCTAGGGACTTCGCCTGCAGTTCTGGTTACTGTTACCACTTTAGCAGTTTTGATTAAATTAGGGTTGACATAATGACAGATACTTTTGGTGCTAGCTCAATTAAAGAACAGAAATTGCCTGATAATTTAACTTTTTCTCTCTGTATACACTCAGATTTTATAGTTCCTATGATGTTTTAATGTGCTTTATACAGGCATTCCTAATATTTTTTTGAGCACACAAATTTTTTCAAATGAAGTAAAAGCTGGTATGTTGTCTCTTGGTCTTTGGGAAGAATGAATTAATAGCTAAAGCACTTTTTGTATTCTTAACTTTTATGGGCCATTTATGCATAATGGTGGAGAAGGAAATGGCAACCCACTCCAGTATTCTTGCCTACAGCATCCCGTGGACAGAGGAGCCTGTGGGCTGCTGTCCATGGGGTCGCACAGAGTCTGACGTGACTGAAGTGACTTAGCATGCATGCATCCTTTGGAGAAGGAAATGGCAACCCACTCCAGTGTTCTTGCCTGGAGAATCCCAGGGATGGAAGGAGCCTGGTGGGCTGCAATCCATGGGGTCACTAAGAGTCGGACACTACTGAGCGACTTCACTTCCACTTTTCACTTTCATGCCTTGGAGAAGGAAATGGCAACCCACTCCAGTGTTCTTGCCTGGAGAATTCCAGGGACTGAGGAGCCTGGTGGCTGCCGTCTATGGGGTCGCACAGAGTCGGACGCGACTGAAGCAAGTTAGCAGCAGCAGCAGCCGCAGTATGCATAATGGAACTATAGATTCATACTAAAAGTCTTAAAATCACAATATGAAAATAAAATAAATTATGAGATCTACTTGACATTTATGGACTGTTTATAAACAGACCAAGGAAATATGCCAGCTAGTTTCATTAAACTTCTAAGTGGACTAAAATTTTTAAAGTATTAAAATCTACATATTGGAATTTTACCTTAAAAGATTAAGTGCTTTTTCATTTTCATATTAATAATTTGAATGATTATAAATGATAATTGCTACTAATTATACCAATTGTTATAAAAGCTACGTGTTTGTTTTCTTTTGTGGCTGTAACAAATTGCAACCACTTGGTGACTTGAAACAGCCCAGACTATCATTCAACAGTTCCAGAGGCCTGGGTTGCACACGGTCTCACGGGGTTAAGCTCCGGGTCTTGTCAGCACTGTGCTCTTTTGCCTCCCCTGGTCCATCTTCCAAAGTCTACCCACACTTCTCTGCTTGTGTTCCCGCCCTTCATTTCCAAAGCCAGCAGTGGTAGATCTCTGTGCCTTTCTGTCATAGTCATGTCTCCCTCTGAGTAAAACCAGGAAGCTTTTCCACTTTGTAAGCAATCATGTGATCAGACTGATACACTGACACAGTCCCTCTCTCAAGGTCCCAACTCCTTCTTGCCATATAAGCTGCCACATTCACAGGTTCCAGGGCTTGTCGTGTGCATGTTAAGTCGCCTCAGTCGTGTCTGACTCTTTGTGACCCCATGTCCACCAGGCTCCTCTGTCCATGGGGTTCTCCAGGCAAGAATGCTGGAGTGGGCTGCCATGCCCTCCTCCAGGGGACCTTCCCAACCCAGGGATTGAACCTGCGTCTCTTTGTCTCCTGCACTGGCAGGCAGGGTCCTCACCGCTCGCTCCCCCAGGAAGCCCTCATGCCCCAGGGCTTAGGACATGTTTATCTTGGGGAGAGAAGGCGGGGGAGGCACTATTCTGCCACAATTTATGCTTTTCCTGTAATCATGTCCACAATTCTTACAGCTGCTCAATCCCCAGAAAGACTTTACTACTCTTCTCATTGGGAAAGGAAACTGTGATGCCATACCGATGATCAAATAATTAATTTGGCCTTCTGAGTCAATAGTAATTAATTAGGGAAAATTAAATTATTCTGCTCATAAACTTTTCCTATCCCTTACACTCTACAAGTTAATACCAGAAGTAAGTAACCCTTTATTCACTTGGGCAGTTTAAGAAATTTAGCCTCCCAAGATTTCTCAGTAGAAGCAGAAGTATGACTATCACCAGTTTACTACTTCAGTAGTTTCTAAAGCCATTTTTTCTAAAAGTGCAAGTATTATGAGATCAACTAAAAAACAATTTAATAAAAAACCAGTTTATTAGGACTAATTACCATAAAGTTACTTAAGCACTGATCATCAGTTTTATTACACTCTTTTTCTCTTTCCATTTTATCTTCTTTGACTATCTTGTGTTCCTGCACCCACCTCAGTCCTTATTTTATCACTCTGCCCTCTTTAGAATCTATCCTCTAATTACCCCAATCCGAAAACAACAGCGGAGTTCTATTGCATATGCTTAGCCCTTCTCTCCTCTCCCCTGCCTTGATTCCCTGGTGTTTAGATTTGTACAGCAGTGCCTCATTTTCTCCCCCTTTAGATTTACATATTTATTTTTACGTAACTTACTGTCTCTATTTTTCTCTCTGAACTATATATACTGAGTAGAATCAGCTCTCCAAAAAAAGAAAAAAACTGCATGTAGAAATTGAGCCAGCTGGTTAGGGCATTGAACAATAATCTATGTGGGGAAAAAAAGCTCTTCACTATTCTATTCTTTGTCTTGGATTAAATAATCTGTATACATCAGAACAACATATAACAGCCTTTCCTTGTTAAAAAATCCTAAGAAACAAGGTATTTGAGTCCACATAGAAAGACAACTTACTTGATACTTTTGAGTAATTGAATTGAGTGGTTTTGAAAATAAACCATTCATAGATTAGAGTTGCTGTCATCAGAACATCTTGTATCCTGCCACAATTGGATTTCTGATCTACTAGTGAATACCTTTAAGAGGTTTTGTGTTTAACGAAATCTTTAACAAAAAATTATCTGACAATATTTTCAAGAGAAAGAAGGCATTGTAATGAAGGCTCATTTTAACTATAGTGTATTTGCTTTGACAAAAAATAGTTTAGGTTTATATTAAAAATATTTTTGCATAATCTGCTATAGAAATGTAAGAAGCATTTGAAGAGAATAAAGAGAGAAGAAAAAACACTTTCCCAGTCTTTGACACTTCCTAACTGATACAGGAGCATTATTGCCATTGGTCTGACTAAGGGGTATGTGAATAATTGAAGAGGAAAGCTGTATTTTTCATTCTTGTTAAGACTTTATTGCTAGAATTAGACCTCCAAAATTACTGTCACTTGCAACCTCACAAGAGCTAATGAGTACTCAATCGCCATTCTCAGTGAAGATCCAGTAGCTCGTTACATTCAAAACGTTCTGTTTCCCTGGATGGGATCATCTCTAATGGATGCCAGTGACAGAAGGCTGTTGGTCAACCCTTCAGAATAATTCAGAGCTTTAGCAGAGGCTCTGTACTTGGCAATTAATACAATGTCAGTGTAACATCTTCAAGAGAAAGGGCAGCCTAGGATGCTGATTCACTGGGCATCTTCCTCTTAAGCCATCACGTTCTAACACTGGCTCTCTATTATAATCGAATGCCTTGAAGGAGCAAAGCCATTACTGAACTTAAGTTCCCCCTTTAAGCCCCTGCGTATGACGTAGTCAGCAGTTATAGCTGTATTTTATTGTTGATGAGCCTAAAACAGAGATACTTTTAAAGTCACCGGTGATGAATCAACATGTAACTTGAAAATTAACAAAAAGCAGGATGCTATATAGTTCTTTTAAGGAACAATCCAAGAATTTTCCCCTAATTTCATCTTGACAATCTTTCACTCAGAGATGTCTAGATGTATTTAGTCACTTATAAAAATGAAACTATTTTCATGAGTTTCCAAATCAGAAGTGGCAAAATAATCATTTAAAATGCTTGTTTAAACTGCAGATTTCCCAGTCCAACACTCACATATTTTTCCCTGGTAGATCTAGGGAAAGCAAAGGAATCTATGTTTCATACGTTCACTTAGATGATTCTAATGTAGATGGCAAATGTGCAAGTTTGGAGAAATACTGATTTAAATAAACTGCATTCAGTATTACTGAAGGATACAAAGACATGGGTCTTATTACTTTTCTCTGTAGAAAAATGTTAACTTTTGCATAAAAAATAGTTAATTCTACATATTTAAGCACTTATGTAATGGAAGCAGGTCATAACAGAGTTAACAGCTTTGCAACTGATTTCAGCCTAACACTCAAAGAGTTCCTATTTTGAGCTGTACAGCAAGACTGTTCAACAATACTTGAGCCATGTGTATACATGTGAAGCCTCTTATGGATATAGACAGAGTAGATTTTACAGGAAGGCACAGGAAGCAGAAGATTTGAGGAGGTGATTCCAGCAAATTGATAGCTTAGTGATGGCCTAGTAAGATGACGATGGATAATTTTAACATAGTAAATTAATGAGAGGCATGTTGCTTCTGTGATCTTTCAGGAAGAAGGATTAAAGAGGGCCGTGAGCAAGAGGTTTATAAGAACTAGGATGAGAAGTGGTGGGGAGGGAAGAAACGGGAGGGACAAAGGACCAAAGAAAGGAAGCAGGTGGGGAGACATGAGAGTGGGATGTATTCTTTGTGTTTCCAGTCTAAGTGAATGTGCTTACCATACAAAAATCAAAGAAATCACAAAGGTTTGGGCTGAAAATTATGGGTGGGCTAGAGGTACCCCACCAGATGATTTTAAAAATCATTCAAAAGGGGAATTTTTTTTTTAATTTTTACTGTTACTTTATTTTACTTTGCAATACTGTATTGGTTTTGCCATTCATTGACATGAATCTGCCACGGGTGTACATGAGTTCCCAATCCTGAACCCCCCTCCCCCCTCCCACCCCATATCATCTCTCTGGGGCTGGTGCACGGGGATGATCCAGAGAGACGTTGTAGGGTGGGAGGTGGGAGGGGGATTCAGGACTGGGAGCTCCTGTACACCTGTGGTGGATTCATGTCAATGTATGGCAAACCCAATAGAGTATTGTAAGGCCCAGGATCCACTTTCCACTAAGAGTCATCAGGTCATCGTTGCTCTCTGGGGATGACCCCAGGTCCACAGCAGGCTCTGCGTGGTCCCTGCCAAGCTATCCAGACTCCTCCCCTTCTGGAACTTTCCGCCCAAATAGTATGTGGTGGCTATATTCTAACACACCCCTCCGGGCCTTTCTGCCTCTCACAGCTCCTTAGCGCTGTCCTTGGCAATTAGCCTCCCTCTCCGGTACCCCTCCCCTCTCTGTCTCCACGTGGCCCCCCTTGTCTTCTCTGGCTCAGCGCAGGTGGCTGCGGGGAGTCGCTTATCCCCCACCGCTAAGCTATCCCTGCCTGCAGGCCCCGCCGCGCCCCCGGAGCCCCCGTTCCCGGACATCTATGGCGGGGACGCGCAGCTGTGGGAGGCGCACTTCCGCGGCATCGGGCGCGCCTATCGCGCACTGGGCAAGGAGGACGACTTCGCCATCCGCGTGCTCACCGAGGACTTCACGCTGCCCTTCCCGTTCGCCTGGCCGCCGGGGCCCGACCCGGCCCGCGGGCCCCTCTTCTATGACCCGCACGACCGCACGGGCTTCGACTTCCTGCTGCGGGGCCCAGGCGCGCAGCCCCCCGCGCTGCTGCGGCCCCTGCACAGCACGGCGCAGGCGGCGCTGCGCAAGCGGCGCCTGGAGCAGTTGGCGTTGAGCTACGCGCACGCGGGCGCCGGCCCCCGGCCCGGCCTGGTGCTGCTGGCGCCCCTGCCTGCCCCCGGGGGCAGCGCCTTCCCGGGGCCTGAGGCCGCCTCCCCCGGCGGGGGCGCCCCCCGGCTGGGCTAGCGCGGCCGGAGCTTGTCAATAAAGTGTGCAGAGCCTCTGCTTCTCCTGCCCCGAGGCTGTTTGCCAGACACACCTGGGCGGGCATCTGGTGCCAGGCAGATCCCCGGGGGCCGGGTCCGCGGTGGTGTGGGATGTCCACTTTGTCCCAAGTGGATAATGAATCAAGGCGGGAAATCAGAGTGGCAGCCGGGATGGGCTGGCCAGGCCGGGAGCGGCTGTGTGAGGGAAAGGACCTGGGATAGTGGCGGTGGATGGCCCTCTGGGACCCAGGTCACAGCCTCTTGGTGGGCATTAGCACCCCCATGCTGCAAGTGAGGACCCTGAGTCCCAGCGCTCCCGGGAGCAGCTGCGATTTGGTNATTCAAAAGGTTAAAAATTTTTTTCATTAATTTTTAAAATTTTATCTTTATTTAGTTGTGAGAGCAAATTACCATGGTCATATATGTTTACATCTGCCTGCAATGCGGGAGACCTGGGTTTGATCCCTGGGTTGGGAAGATCCCCTGGGGAAGGGAAAGGCTACCCACTGGGTCTCAAAGAGTCAGACAGTACTGAGTAACTTTCACTTCACTTTTCACTTTGATATGTTTATTGCCCATTTGTATTTCTCTTTGGGGAATTGCCTTTTGTCTATTTTCCCATTACAGTGCTTTTGTTATTGATCTGTAGGATGCTGTCTCTTTGCAAAGAAAAAGATATCAGTGATGATCTCTCCCTTTTCTCCCCAGTCTTACATATTGTAAATTACTTTCATTCATTCATGTAATTAAAGGGAGGATTTACTTTCCTTATATTTGTAGATCTCTCCCACTAGTTATTATGTTTCCTTATATTTCACATTCCATAAATAGAATACTATCTTTTCCACTCGGTAAGGGCTTCCCTGTGGCTCAGTCAATAAAGAATCTGCCTCAATGCAGGAGACCCGGGTTCCATCCCTGGGTGGGTCAGATCCCCTGGAGAAGGAAATGGCAACCCACTCCAGTATTCTTGCCTGGAAAATCCTATGGACAGAGGAGCCTAGTGAGCTACAGTCCATAAGGTTGCAAGAGTCAGACATGACCTAGCGAACACTTGGTATATAAACTACACGTATATGCATCATTCAAGAAAACCTCATGAAAATTCTCACAAATTAAACTGAGGCTTTCATTAGGATCAGAGAGACAAAGCTCAAGGAGCCTCTTTCAAAAGATACCAAGTCTCAGCACCTCACACTCCTGCAACGACAAGCTCACTGATGTGTATGTAACCACTCAGAGCCTCATGCTTCCCACCCATGTAAGGATGATAATGAAAATAACTGCACCAGCTTTGTCAGAGAGCCTTTGTGAGGATGTGGTAAACCTATAATGTGAAAGAAATTTATACATTATAAACCATTATCTCTAGGTTTGTTTCGTTCTCTGAGATGAGAGCGTTAGATTTAAGCATTGCCAAGGCTTCTGCTAGGTAACTATGTGAGTTTTTTTTTTTTAACATTACTATGGGAAGCCCATCATGAACTGATCAGAACAGAATAATTATATGGTGAAGTAGGATGAGCAGAGGGCCTTCCAAGCTGGTGCTAGTGGTAAAGAATCCACCTGCTAATGCAGGAGATGTTAGAAACACAGGTTCAATCCCTGGGTTGGGAAGATCCCCTGGAGAAGGAAATGGCAACCCACTGCAGTGTTCTTGCCTGGAAAATTCCATGGACAGAGGAGCCTGACAGGCTACAGTCCATGCAGTTCCAAAGAGTTCAGTTCAGTTCAGTCGCTCATTCATGTCCAACTCTTTGCAACTCCATGGATTGCAGCACACCAGGCCTCCCTGTCCATTACCAACNTGGAAAATTCCATGGACAGAGGAGCCTGACAGGCTACAGTCCATGCAGTTCCAAAGAGTTCAGTTCAGTTCAGTCGCTCATTCATGTCCAACTCTTTGCAACTCCATGGATTGCAGCACACCAGGCCTCCCTGTCCATTACCAACTCCCGGAGTTTACTCAAACTCATGTCCATCGAGCCAGTGATGCCATCCAACCATCTCATCCTCTGTCATCCCCTTCTACTCCCGCCCTCAATCTTTCCCAGCATCAAGGTCTTTTCAAATGAGTCAGTTCTTCACAAAAGGTGGCCAGAGTATTGGAGTTTCAGCTTCAGCATCACTCCTTCCAATGAATATTCGGGACTGATTTCCTTTAGGATGGACTGGTTGGATCTCCTTGCAGTCCAAGGGACTCTCAAGAGTCTTCTCCAACACCACAGTTCAAAAGCATCAATTCTTTGGCACTCAGCTTTCTTTATAGTCCAATTATAGTCCACAAGGAGAGTTCTGATTTTGGAGAAACTAGATTAAAAAATCTTCTTCTCTGGTGTGATATTTGACCTGAGACTGGAGAGAGGGATGAATACAAAGACCTAGGGTAAGAGAGTCCCATGCAGAAAGATGCTATGGAACCAGCTGCATATGGTCAGAAATGGAAGAGAAGGAGAAAAGGAAGGGACAAAAGGGAGGTTAGTGAGAGTGGAGCCCAGTGGCCATGAAGGAGCCTGCAGTGAGGTTGGTTCAGGAAGGCAGCCCCTTGCCTTTCTCCTCGAGAGGAATTTGGATTTAATTCTAATTTCAGGGAGCAACCACTGGAGATCTTTGGCATGGCAGTAATAGGGTCAAATTTAGTTGTTGTTGTTGTTTTAAATCATACTGGCTGTCACATGGAGAAGGGACTGTACAAAAACCAAGGTGAGAACCCAGGTAGGTGGCCTTGGCTGGCCAGGTGGGTCACCGTCAGAAGGCAGCAGGTTTGGGGTCTAGTTTGGAAATATTAATCAGCCTGCCGATGGACATTATGTAGGGACCTTCAAGGAAGGGTGAAACCAAGGATCAGTCCTAAGACGTTTGTCCTGACAGTGGTATGTACCCTGAGTTGGAGACCATGGAGGGGAAAGGAGCATCCCGCACTGGCTGGAGGAGCATGCACTGTGGACCCAGGCTAAGCCGGGCTATCATCTTCATCAGCTACTAGCTTTGGCCAATTTACGTATTAGCCTCTGTGCCTCAGTTTCCTTTTGGGTAAAATTAGACCCATCATACACCTATCTCAGGTATACCCTAGGATTAAATAATTAAGTACATGTAAAGTACTTAGGGCAGTGCCTATCTTATGGTGTTAAAAGACCCTGATGCTGGGAAAGATTGAGGGCAAGAGGAGAAGGGAGCAACAGAGGATGAGATGGTTGGATGGCATCACTGACTCAATGGACATGAGTTTGAGCAAGCTCCAGGAGACAGTGAAGGACAGGGAAGCCTAGCATGCTGCAGTTCATGTGGTCAGAAAGATTTGGATATGACTTAGCAGCTGACCAACATAAGGGAGAAAAATCAAGAGTTCTTTTGGACTTGTTTTTAACATTTTTTAGATGTCCAAGTGGAGATGTGCAGGAAGTTGAGCATGCAAGCTTAGCGTTTAGGGAGAAGTCATGTGCAAAGACATAAATCGAGAACACATTAACATATTGATGGCATTTCAAGTCCTGGCACTGGATGACATCACCTGGGAGAAGACAGTAGAGAAGAGAATAAAACAGGACCGGCCCTGAGGTGCTTTACCATTAAGGTCATGGCTCGATAAACTTAGATGTCAGAGAGATGGCGGAGAGCCTGAAAGAATGATCTCATTTGTTATTTTTAGATACATCTTTTTCCTAAATTAATTCATAAAAATTTCACTTGAAGTTCTGGATCACAAACTGTCCTCCATTTCATATTCACATATATACTTTTCTATCAGATCCTCACAGTCAAATTATATAGCATCCTTTTTTTCATGTTATTCTCTGTCTCTAATATACAGAGTAATACACGTGGGCTCTCTCAATTATTGCCCACTGGATATCAGGGTATTTAAAAAATTATAATGAATAATTTGTCTTTTCCATGTTACCATACAAATGACTAGTTACTAAAGACATGAATTATTTTTCTCTGAGGAAGAACATCAGTTGAAAGTGTTTTGTTGAAAAAAAAAAAAGACTCTTTTGGAAAAAAACAGGTTCTAGGAAGGTAAATTTATGTGTCAGCCTAGATTCTTCTCTCTCTCTATTGCACCAGGAAGAGATTTAAAGTGTAAAGATAATGAGGTTCTGGACTAAAGCAAATTTGTGCTCAAATCTCAGATCTGTGCAAGTTGTGAGACCTGAACAAGTGACTCAACCAGTCTGAACCCCAGTCTCCTTATCTTTAAAATAGGGGTGATGATAATACCTACATCGTAAAGTTTGAAGAAGTCTAAATGATACTGTACTTTGCACACTCACAGGTTGATTTCCTTTTCTCTCCTACAAATTATAGTGCCATATATATACATATTTTTTTTAAATCTTATGAAAAGTTTTTTGCACTTATGCATTCATTATACATACAAAATTTAGTTTATTTTTTAAATTATGTATGCAAATTGTAGATTGTATATTATCTGTAGATACAAAAGTACATTGAGTTATAAAAATATACTGTTTAGTTTTACATAAATAAATTTATTCATTTTTAAATTAAAATGTATATGACAGGATCTTTCATATGTAACAGGTGAGACTTGTTACATGTATAGTAATTTGTGATGTTCTTGTCTTTTGTTCTTTTCCGTTATAGGCTCCCACAAAACCCTGAGCATAGCTCCCTGTGCTACAGAGCAGGCCCCTGCTGCCCACCCACGCATGTTCAGCACTAAGCATGTGCCAATCCCAAACTCCCAAACCAGCTCTCCCTCCTCCCACTGTACCCTTTGATAACCACAAGCCTGCCCTCCATATCTGTGAGTCCATTTCTGTTTTGTAAATAAATTCATTTGTACCATCTTTTTAGATTCCACATATACATATCACATGATATTTGTCTTTTGCTGTCTGATTTTCTTACGATGATAATCTCTAGGTCCAACCATGTTGCTGCAAATGGCATTATTTCATTCTTTTTCATGGCTAATATTAACACCATATCTTCTTCATCCACTCATCTGTCAACAGATATTTAGGTTGCTTCCATGTATTGGTTGCTGTAAACAGTGCTGCTATGAACATTTGGGTGCATGTATCTTTTAGAATTATAGCTTTGTCTGGATATATGCCCAGGAGTGGGACTGCAGGGTCATGTGGTAGCCCTATTTTTAATTTTTAAAGGAACCTCCAAAGTGTTTTGCATAGTGGCTATACCAATTTACATTCCCACCAGTAGTGTAGAAAGGTATTTTTTTTTCATCTACACACTCTCCAGCATTTATTATTTGTAGACATTTTGATGATGGCCACTCTAACCAGTGTGAAGTGATACCTCGTTGTAGATTTGTTTGCATTTCTCCATTAATTAGCAATATTGAGCATCTTTTCATGTGCCTATTGGTATGTCTTCTTTAGAGAAATGTCTATTTAGGTCCTCTGCACATTTTTTGATTGGATTGTTTAGTTTTTTGATATTAAGCTGAACAAGCTCTTTGTATATTTTGGGAGATCAACTACTTGTCACTCGCATCATTTACAAATATTTTCTTTCTCCCAGACTATAGGGTGTCTTTTCATTTTCTTGATGATTTTCTTTAATGTACAGACGTTTTTGAGTTTAATTGGGTCCCATTTGTTTATTTTTTTTGGTTTATGTATTTATTTATTTTTGGTTGCACGGGTCTTCATTGCTGTGCATGGGCTTCCTCTGGTTGCAGTGAGTGGGGGCTACTCTCCGTTTCCGTGCACAGGCTCCAGGCACACAGGCTTCAGGAGCTGCAGCATGTGGGCTCAGAAGTTGTGGCTCATGGACTATAGCCACCTGCAGCATGTGGGATCTTCTTGGACGAGGGATCACACCCCTGTCCTTTGCGATTGGAGGGCAGATTCTTATCCACTGTACCACCAAGGAAGTCCCTCATGTATTCATTTCTGTTTCCATTACTCTAGGAGACAGATCCAAAAAGAATATTTCTGCAATTTATAATATGTCAAAGAGCATTCTTTCTGTGAAGATTTATGTGTTTATCTTGGCTGTGGTGTGACTGTGTTGCTGCACGCAGGCTGTCTCTAGTTGTGGCAAGCGAGGACTGCTCTGGTTGAGGGGCACGGGGTGCTCTCTGCCGTGGCTTCTCTTGTTGCAGAGCAGGGAAGCTGGATGCGTGGGCTCCAGCTGTTGCAGTATATGGGCTCAGGAGTTGTGGCTCATGGGCTCTAGAGCACAGGCTTGGTAACTGTGACACATGAGTTCAGTTGCTCCACGGCTTGTGTGTCTTCCTGGACGGGATCAGACTGGTGTACCTTGCCTTTCAGGGTGGACTCTTAACCACTGGGCTACCAAGGAAGGCCAGGGGTGTTCTGCCTATGTTTTCCTCTAGGAATTTTATCTTAAATTTAGGTCTTTAATCCATTTTGAGTTTACTTTTGTATATTGTATTAGATTATGTTCTAATTTTATTCTTTTACATGTAGCTGTCCAATCTTCCCAGCAGCACTTATTGAAGAGAAAGTCTTTCCTTTATTGTGTTTTCTTACCTCCTTTGTTATAGATTAACTGACCATGGTGCATGGGTTTATTTCTGGGCTTTCTGTCCTGTTGCATTGATCCATATGTCGGTCTTTGTGCCAGTACCATACTGTTCTAATTACTGTAGCTTTGTAGTATAGTCTGAAGTCAGGGAGCATGGCTCCTCTGTCTCTGTTCTTTCTCAAGATTGTTTTGGCTATTCAGGGTCTTTTGTCTTTCTATATAAATTAAAAAGTTTTGTTCTACTTCTGTGAAAAATTCCATCAGTAATTCAATAGCGATTGTGTTAAATCTGCAGACTGCCTCAGGTGGAATGGTCATTTAATTACTGCAAGTGTAATCTTTTAACATTGCAGTATAATTGATATATAACACTATATTTTAGGTGTACAACATAATGTACACCTAAATAATTTGTATACACTGCAAAATGATCACCAGAACTAGTCTAGTTATCATCTGTATCCATAAAAAGCTGCAGATTTTTTTTCTTGTGATGAGAACTTTTAAGATTTAGTCTCTTAACAACTTCAAATAGTCAATATATCTGGGCTGTAGTCACCTTGCTGTACATTATATTCCCATGATTTATTTAATAGTTAGAAATTTGTGACTGTTGATCCCCTTCACATATGTCCCCCCACCCCCCGCCCAGCAATCCATCTTCCCCTTGGCAACCACCAGTCTGTTCTCTGTGAGTCTTGTTTTGTTTGTTCATCTGTTTTGTTTTTCAGATCCCACATGTAAGTGAAATCATCCATCGTTTGTCTTTGCCTGTTTTACTTATCTCACTTAGCACAAAACCATCAAGGTCCATCTATGTTGTCCCAAATCACAAGATTTTCTTTTTATGGCTGAGTAGTATTCCATTGTGCGTGTGTGTGTGTGTGTGTGTGTGTGTGTGTGTGAAACCATCTTCTTTACCCGTTCGTACATCAATGGACACAGGTCGTTTACATAGCTTGGCTATTGTAAATAATGCTACAGTGAACGGAGGAGTGCATATTTCTCTTCAAATTAGTGTGTTTTCTTCAGTTAAATACTCAGAAGTGCACTGAATTTCCTCCACATGTGACCTAGGTGCTTTAAACTGCTGCTTTTGCACTGGCTCCTGGAGTTAGTGAGTCTGTGCATAAGCACTTTAACAGCAGAATTTCACTTCCTCATAGCTCTTTGGGCCTCTAGGACACAAACCTTGTTGGTTTTAGAAGCCCGGCGTCGGGGGGCTCGTCTCTCTGGTGCAGGTCCCAGAGGTTGAGGTGACTGACGTGGGACACGAGCCTCACTCCTCAGAAGTGCCGTCTTTGTGCACTAACCTCCCAGCCGTGGTTGGCTGCAGTGGGCGGGCAGGGGACACACTTGCAGAGACTGTATCCCTCCCTCTCCTACCCGCCCCAGCATGGCTCTCTTATCCTTTTAGTGGAGGAGCAGTTCAGCTAGTTTTCAGGTCTTTTTCAGAGGGAGCTGTTCTATACATGGCTGTAGACTTGGTATGCCTGGGGGAGGAGGTGAGTTCAGGGTCTTACTCTGTGGCCGTCTTGAACTGCCTGCTGAGTGGCTCAGCATCTAACACTTATCGGGGTTGCAGAAAACTGCATCTGGGGTTAAGAGCGCCCTCTGTGCTGGCCAGTAATGTGTTCCTTTTTCTCTTTTGTTTCAGTTTGGGGGTTTTTTAATTGAGGTGTGAAGGTGACAGTGTTAGTCACTCAGTCGTGTCTGACTTTTGTGACCTCCTGGCCTGTAGCCACCAGGCTTTTCTGTCTGTGGAGTTCTCCAGGCAAGAATACTGGAATAGGTTGCCATTCCCTTCTCCAGGGGATCTTCCCAACCCAGGGATCTAACCTGGGTCTCCTGCATGGCAGGCAGATTCTTTAGCATCTGAGCCACTAGGGAAGCTTTGGTTTGGGTTTTTTATTGATGTATAATATTGTGTAAGTTACAGGTATACAATAGAGTGATTCATAGTTTTTTTAAGGTTACACTTCATTTATAATTATCATAAAATGTTGGCTATATTCCCCATATTGTACAATATATTCTTTTGGCTTATTTTGTACATAATAGTTTGTACTTCTTAATCCCTACTGCTATATTGCCCCTCCCCCTTTCCCACTGGTAACCACTAATTTGTTCTCTGTATCTGTGACTCTGCTTGTTTTTTGTTTTAGTCACTAGCTGGTCTTACTTTTTGATTCCATGTATGTGATGATGTAAGTTACTTGTTTTTCTCTGTCTGACTTATTTCACTTAGCATAATATGCTCCAGGTCCTTCCGTGTTGATGCAAATGGCAGATTTTCATTCTTTTCATGGCTGAGTAGTATTCCGTTGTATATATGTACCACATTTTTATCCATTCATCTGTTGATAAACACAGGTTTCTTCCATATCTTGGCAATTGTAAATAACACTGCTGTAAACATTGGGGCACATATATCTTTTAGAATTAGTATATTTTTTTCAGATATATATACCTAGGAGAGGAATTTCTGGGTCATAGGGTAGTTCTTAGTATTTTGAGAAACCTCCATACTGTTTTCCATAGTAGCTGCACCAGTTTACATTCCCACCAGCAGTGTCCAAGGGTTCTCTTTTATCCACATCCTCACCAACATTTATTATTTATATTCATTTAGATGATAGCCATTCTGATAAGAGTGAGGTGATATCTCATTGTGGCCTTGATTTGCATCACCTTGATAATTAGCAATGTTGAGCATCTTTTCATGTGCCTGTTGGCCATCTACATTTCTTCTTTGGAAAAATGTCTATTCAGTCTTCTACCCACATTCAAATCAGGTTGTTTGCTGCTTTTAAATAGACTTAGCAGGATCCAGAGGCCAGGCTGATATGGTCTCATTATTCCCTGCCCCTCAGAGGATAAACTGTGTTAATGAAATAAAATTAAAGTGAAAAAATGCCTCTTTGCCATATCACCATTAAGCTGTTGTGTTTTTCTTACTTACTGTTGCCAGTTATATTTTATTAACTATGAATTATAATTCATGGTACTTCCCCCCTCTTTCTCCACTCAATTTGCCAGATAAAATAGTTGCATAAAGCTACAAACCAGTCTGCTCGCTTGAGACTATAGATATGAAACTGTTTCCTGCAGCTTTGAACATCAGAAGAATTTAACAGCTTTTGTGAATCTAGTACTGGTGCTCATTTCTAAGCCAGGAGCAAACATATAAATCATGTGCAGCACAGTGTACCTGTCTTTAGAAAGCTGTTTACTGTCATGTATATTTATTAGTATCCCGTGGTTTCAGGCAATATGTTTGTTTTGCCCTATCCTATTTTTCTCTATGCACACACACAAATTCCTGTACCAAAGCTGCTCTGGTTTGTTCCAAACTGCAGCCTTTGGGGATGGCTATTTTCCCACATACAACTGCATCCTTGTGCAGTTGCTGTTAATAGCATCTTAAATAGACTGGATCTTTTCCTGTCCTTGCATGTTTACAATTCTCCTTTTTCCACTTGTTAGGAACTGGGGAGGGTCTGAGGTTTCATCCTGTGTGCAAGCTCACAGCCCACCCGCCACAGTTTCCTGGATGCTGCCAGAAGGTGCACGCCACTGAGGCAGAGAGGAAGCGTCCTGCTCCTCACAGCAACGGCAGCAGCCAGAGCATTCGCGAGTGTGCCGCCTCCCCAAGGCCCCGTCCTGCAGGGTGCCGGGCACGCGTCTAGATCGGTACCTGCACGTGCAGCGGACTACATGACAGGAGAGGAATCCTATCGTCGAGGAATCCAAATATTTTATAATGGGTTGACTATGCCAAAGCCTTTGACTGTGTGGATCACAATAAACTGTGGAAAATTCTGAAAGAGATGGGCATACCAGACCACCTGACCTGCCTCTTGAGAAATCTGTATGCAGGTCAGGAAGCAACAGTCAGAACTGGACATGGAACAACAGACTGGTTCCAAATAGGAAAAGGAGTACGTCAAGGCTGTATATTGTCACCCTGCTTATTTAACTTATATGCAGAGTACATCATGAGAAACACTGGGCTGGATGAAGCACAGGCTGGAATCAAGATTGCCAGGAGAAATATCAATAACCTGAGATATGCAGATGACACCACTCTTATGGCAGAAAGTGAGGAACTAAAGAGTCTCTTGATGAAGGTGAAAGAGGAGAGTGAAAAAGTTGGCTTACAGCTCAACATTCAGAAAACAAAGATCATGGCATCCACTTCCATCACTCCATGGGAAATAGATGGGGAAACAGTGGCTGACTTTAATTTTGGGGGCTCCAAAATTACTGCAGATGGTGATTGCAGCCATGAAATTAGAAGATGCTTACTCCTTAGAAGGAAAGATATGACCAACCTAGACAACATAGTGAAAACCAGACATTTCTTTGTCAACAAAGGTCCGTGTAGTCAAGGCTATGGTTTTTCCAAAGGTCATGTATGGATGTGAAAGTTGGATTATAAAGAAAGCTGAACACTGAAGAATTGATGCTTTTGAACTGTGGTGTTGAAGAAGATTCTTGAGAGTCCCCAGACTGCAAGGAGATTCAACCAGTTCATCCTAAAGGAGATAAGTCCTGGGTGTTCATTGGAAAGACTGATGCTGAAGGTGAAACTCCAATACTTTGGTCACCTGATGCGAAGAGCTGACTCATTTGAAAAGACTCTGATGCTGGGAAAGATTGAGGGCTGGAGGAGAAGGAGACAACAGAGGATGAGATGGTTGGATGGTATCACTGACTCAATGGACATGAGTTTAGGTAGGCTCCAGGAGTTGGAGATGGACAGCGAAGCCTGGCGTGCTGTAGTTCATAGGGTTGCAAAGAATTGGACACGACTGAGCGATTGAGCTGAACTGAATCCCCAAATCATATAAGTCAGCTCTTGCAAAGGAATACCTCATGCATCTTTTTTTTAATTGAGTTAAAACTGCATTTTTAATTTCTGCTTAATTTGCTTAACCTCTGTGTGCTTCAATTTCCTTATATGTATAATGAATTAAACAATATTATCTATTTGTTGAATAGATTAAGTAAGATAATCCAACAACAAGTTGCTGAATAAGTGAAATGAGATTGTCCATCTTTAGCACAGAGCCTAGTAAACATTAAGTACCCATTGCTCAATAAATATTAGCTTTCATTAGAACTGGCTACAAGTGCAGCTTAATGAGGAGTACTTAAAACACCTCATTCACTAAACCAACACCACTGAGCCCATTGCCAAATGTACCCTGGGGTGCTATTTTGCTTTTTGTTGCTATTGAGGCATGTATCAGGAATCCATGTGTGTGCGCTAAATCACTTTAGTCATGTCCAACTCTTTGCAACCCTATGGACTGTAGCCTGCCAGGCTCCTCTGTCCATGGGATTCTCCAGGCGAGAATACTGGTGTGGGTTGCCGTGCCCTCCTCCTGGGGATCTTCCTGCCTCAGGGATCGAACCCATTCTCTTGTGTCTCCTGCACTCGCAGGCAGGTTCTTTTCCACTAGTGCCACCTGGGAAGCCCCAATAGGTGGAGATAAAAGGAAGTAACATTTTTGGAGACCTATTATGTGTTTTAGGTCATGATTTGATCTAGTGCTTCCATGAATTATTTAAATCAGGCTTCGTAGAAGGTGTCATTTAAATCATCTTTTAAAGAAGGTATCATTTTACAAAAGTGTAGACTGAGACTCATTTATTATCAAGGTCATACAGCTTATAAATGGAAAAACATAAGTCAAACCCTGTCTGACTGGTATGACTGTGCCTTTTTAATTTTTAACCATCCAATCTTACTTTCTTCAACGATCTCCCTATCTTTGGTGGTTTCGTCTCTAAGTCGTGTTCGACTCTTGCGACCCCATATACTGTAGCCTGCCAGGCTCCTTTGTCCATGGGGTTCTCCAGGCAAGAATAATGGAGTGGGTTGCATGTCCTTCTCCAGGGTATCTTCCCAACCCAGGAATCAAACTCGGGTCTCCTGCTTTGCAGGTAGATTCTTTACCAACTGAGCTATAAGGGAAGCCCATCTTTAGAACAATAATATATACAACCTGCTAGTTCTGAGCTATACTTGTGGCCTAAATGACTCTTTTTGTACCTCAGCCTATTTCCAGATGCATAGGTCCAATAAACATGTTTTTCTCAGTCATTTTGAATATATGATTCCTGGTTTTGGTGGCTTTCAAATCTCTCTCAGGAACCTTAGTGACAGTGACATCTTTGAGAAATGCAAGCAAGACCCCTTCTGTAGTATGTTGGCTTTTTTGAGAGCCATTAAACAGAAATTATAAAAGTAAATTATAATAAGCCTGCAACAGTAAAAAAAAAAAAAAAAAAAAAAAAAAACTCATTCAGGTAAATCCTACAAACTCCCTTTAACTTTGGAAGATAGATTCCTAATGCTACATGAAAACAAACAAAGGTAAAAACATGCCTTTTTAACAGTTCCAAAGGTATTTTCTTTCTTAGCAACTCTGCTCAAAAAATCGATTATACATTCTTTAAAGAACCTCAGAAAAAATCAGGCTGTGGAAAATAATGATTGCTTCCTAACACTGGATAAAGGTTTGCTATAGATTTGCTGCAGAATTAAGATCCTATGTTTCCTGAAATCGGTATTGACAGTAGTGAACCAAATCAGAAGTTTTCTGAAATAATGCTTCCAGCTCTCTCAGAAATTCACCACATCAAGAAAACTCCAAAATAAAAGTTTTTTAATGTCTGCTAGAAGGGTTCAGACAAATGTCCCAGAACTGCCTGAGGATATTTAAAATTCATATATAATCTTAAACATCCATGAACCAGGAAAAGTACTAATAGAAACTATTCTGGTACAATAATTGAAAGTAATCATATAGTCCCTGAAAATAATAAATTGATACTATAGGGAAAGCCAGTCAACCAACATAACACACAGAATAAGTGAATGAAAAAACCTTTGCAGCCTTTCATTGCTACCGTTGTTGAATGCAGACCCCACCCTCGCTCACAGTGGTCACTCTTGGTTACTATTAAAACAGCTTCATACGTGATTTACCCTTGTTTTTTTTCTGTTGTTGTTGTTGTTGTTTAAATTTTTTAGAGGGAAAAAACGTAGCAATCTAACATGGTCTTGTGAGAAAACCAGAACATAAAGCCATGAAATGAAGAATTTCATTCTATCAGCCTGTTCAGGTTTCCCTAGGAGTTCAATTACTGTATTGGCTTTTATCTGTTCACTGAGCATTTACTGAGAACGTCAGCTATTATGGACTACCACCTAGATACTTGGCCGTTTTGCTCGTGTTTATCTGGATATCAATACAGATTTTTTCTGTTCCATACCACTGCCATTTGTAAGAAGGTTTTATTTTACTTGAATGAGACAGTGAGTGAAAAGAAAGTGAAGTCGCTCAGTCATGTCCAACTCTTTGTGACCCCATAGACTGTAGCCTACCAGGCTCCTCCATCCATGGGATTTTCCAGGCGAGAGTGCTGGAGTGGGCTGCCAGTGCCTTCTCCAGGAGATCTTCCCAACAAAGGGGTTGAACCCAGGTCTCCCGCATTGCAGGCAGACGCTTTACCATGAGTAGTCACTTATTTTCTCAGGAATGTACTTCTCCTCTAATGTAGTCTGTGGCTACTGCTAAACATTTCTGTGACTTTCTCACACATTTTTCATACCCATAACTTCTCTGTCCCTTTCATACAATGCACTTAGTATTTTAATTTGTGTGTCTTGGAATCAAGGCTCATTCCTAGAGCTTGTTTAAAATCTGCACTGCTTTTAATTTATGAGTAGTTTAAGATTATATGTGAGTTTCTCTTTATACTGAGTTATGAAGTAAAGATTGAGATTCAAACAATGTAATAAAAAATCTTTTAACATTTTCCTTTGATTCATTCGTGTGATCCAGAGCCTCATGTGTACATCTCCGTGGAAACTTTCATTTTAAGAGAATTTTTTCAGTACCCCTAACATCTTAAAACTTAGTCACTCAGACACCACCCACCTGCCCTCTGACATCTTCTTCCTGATTGAAAGAGGCATTTATGTATATGAGTCACCTCCTGCCAGCTTCACAGGAATTTCATAAAAGCAATCTGCCTACCAGCTTGGCCTGAGGACAGAAACTCACATTTTGTATCAATGTGAAAGCCACTCTTGCTTGTGGAAAGTCACAATAGAGCACTTCTAAGACCGTAACTCTCAGGATATCCAGGCTTAATCTATTCTCTGTAATATAAAGAGTGAACTTATAAATGCTGTACGTTCAACAGTTTGGTCTCAACTTCTTTCATTTTAAATACTTTTTTGGTGATACAAAAATGAAAGACTAATTCATACTCAAGAAAGACTACATTTATATTATGTATGTAATATACATATATGTGTGTGTATATATATATTATATATATATATGGGGCTTTCTAGGTGGCTCATTGGTAAACAGCCTACCTGCCAATAATGCAGGAGATGCGGGTTCAATCCCTGGGTCAGGAAGATCTCCTGGAGGAGGAAATGGCAACTCACTCCAGTATTCTTGCCTGAAGATCCCCATAGACAGAGGATCCTGGCAGGCTACAGTCCATGGGATCAGAAAAAGAGTGGGACACAACTCAGCAACTGAACGACAACAATATATATGTGTATACAGATATATATGTAGAGAGAGAATATGAATGCAGGGAGAGTATAGATGAATAAGTAAACATACTAACAAAGCATTGTCTTTTCATACCAATACAAAAATATTAGTGTGGGAGGATTTAGAAGGTTAGATTTTAACACAAGGGAGACCGACCTTAACCATTCTCAGCTGGGATGGGTGTTCCCAGGTACAGCCTGTGGGATGTTGTCAGACATAAGGAAACTCACCATACTAGGGATAGTAGAAGAGAGTTTGAATGTTGCATTATTTTCTTTCTTTGGTTTCAATTCCCACCCTTGTTTAAAGTGAAGTTGAAAGTAAGTTGCTGCTGCTGCTGCTAAGTAGCTTCAGTCATGTCTGACTCTGCGACCCCATAGACGGCAGCCCACCAGGCTCCCCTGCGACCCCATAGACGGCAGCCCACCAGGCTCCCCTGTCCCTGGGATTCTCCAGGCAAGAACACTGGAGTGGGTTGCCATTTCCTTCTCCAATGCATCAAAGTGAAAAGTGAAAGTGAAAGTAAGTGGAACTTGGGTTTTCTGTGAAAGTGCCAGTCAAATTGCAGAAATGAGAGTCATCTAGGTGAGGTCCAGTGCTAAGTTTGTTTTTTTTTTTAATATTGAGAGTTAAAATAATAGCAATAGGAGAATTGGAAGTAGTATTTTAAACCATTCCTTATCAAAAACATACTATTCAGAATTTGATGAAAGCAGATTTTTAGGGTTATCTGCAGTGACTAAAACCATGGTCAAAATAAAATGTTTTATTCCCTAGGTTGTTCGTAGGGCATCTGTGAATGGCAAGCAAACCAACATTCAGAGAGTACAAATAAATACAAAACTGAAAATTATCTGAACAACTGGTTGGCCATTGCTGTGCCCAGCTGACTCAGGGTGGGGCATGGCCAGGGCGTGCCCAGCTCTACCCACGGCTGCTCATAGGACCTGAAGAAGCACTCTGCTCCTCTCAGTCCCATCAGCATTTTACAGTGTTTCTTAGAATGCTAGTTTTACATGATCTGTAGTAACAAAGTTACAAAACAAAGAAATTATAATTTAGTTTTTGTCAGTTTTGTGTAACTTCATTAATCTCTGAAATGTTTACATGGAAACTAACACAAAGATTCTCCTTGTGTTTGCAAAGAGGGCCTTTCTAAAACCCACTCTGAAGGCTGTGCATATTTTCATCTGTATTTTCAAACAGAGAGATAAAGAACAAAGTGGTTAGGAGCTTCCTTGCCACATCAGCTGTGCCTCAGTTGAGTTCACATATGAACTCACAGCCTCCATGTTCAGACTGTTGCTGAGCATCTGGTAGTTAATGATGTTATTATGAGATTTTTACATAAGACAAACAAAAACAATAGGTCACAACTGGTCTCTTCATCTAAGGAAATTGATTTTCATAGGTTCAAGGAATGACAAGTTTAACTTCTATTTGGAATTTATGATATTGGAAGGCTCTGTGGAAAAAAGAACAAAAATTTTTAATCAATCTTGCAGAAACAAGTTAAATAATTTGATTCATAAATTCTCTCTTCCTTAGTAACGGAATATATATATATATATATATATATATATATATNGGGACCAACAATTGTGTGCTATATGATGTTTATTATGGGGTAATTTATCATAACAAACATCAGAAACAATGTGAGTGGCGAACAGTAGAGGAACAGCCAGGATTTTTTTTAAGTCACTGCAGACAGTAATATAGAGCCTTTGGATTCTAGACAATTCTATCATTGACTAGACTTTCATTTTAGTTTTATGTGAAATTATATCTCTAAAGAAAACATCTTCCACTACCTCCTTCTGAGGTAGTCAGAGGATTCCCATCTAGCTTATTTATTTACATCTGAAATTGGTCACCAAGAGCAAATAACTATTTGATGACCTAAATAGAATAAATAACCTCAGTAAAGCTGAAAAAAGAAGAAAATAATGGCATCTTTCCCAAGTTTAGAGTCAACCTACCAGTTATAACTCAAAATTTAAATCAAGCCTAGGATTAATTATTAGAAGAATGGTCTGAAGTCATAATGCCAAACAAATGTGATGTTAGATATTCCGTTTAATAATTTCAAAGACTAAAGCACCAAAGTCTGTGTTCTGTGTTTGCCTTTGTGTATGTGCATGCCCCACATCAGTCACACATCAGCATCTGGTGTGTGTTCCCAACTTCTTTCCACAGGAGAGGCCCATGACAGAGCCTTTTATTAAAATTATATACATAAGAATAAGAAGGGCTTCTTGTAACTAGGACCCCCATTGTTGACCCTGAGCTATGAAGAGTTAAGACATTAACTTTGCAAACAAGGGTAGACGCAGAATGATAACCAGGAAAGAAAATCTAGTCAAAGAAGGCACATGTCAAGCCAGCTCCATCATGGAGATAAATGTCACCCTTCTTATAGTTGAAAGACCGTGCCTAGAGGAAAAGGCACAAAGGGTTTAGAGCACCAGTGGGAGAGACCACCTGCTACTCATACAAACGAGTGGAACAACTGTATACTTCCAGCCTATGGAGCATTCATGGCAAAGGGATGCCTGATCCTCATGGCATCGTCTCATGGGGCCCTTTATTTTTCCCTTAGGAACAAGAAGCCACCTAAACTACCTCCACCTCCATCCTCATACCCAGCACAGCCCTGCTGTGGCAGGACTTGGTGGGCATTGAGCACTTCTGCATTTGATACCACATTTCACAAAAAGTAAATGGGGAATATTTTAAAGAGTATGTTAAACTTAAAGAGCAAATCTGATTTGAAGTTTACTTCTGCTTTAAGACATTTTTTGAGACATTTACAAGCAACTGAAAGGCTCATTCTAAAATGGGATGGATTGCCCCATCTTATCAGAGCCCTTGGATTGAATATAAATTCAGTAGCTATGGGCCATTTAACTTTTCATTAATTGACTGTGGGTTCTTTAGCTTTTAATTAATTCAAACAGATGAATAATTGAACTTCAAGTTTACAAGATAAGCTTGAAATCATGCAAGGCTGGGAGAGCAATAGTAACAAACCACTATTTTTTTCATTAATAAATAAACAATCTAAAATCAGATGTTGAAATCTGCCAGTACTGTTTCTGATTTTTATCTTACCATTTATTTGAAACTTGTAACCTTTCATAACTTTATTCACTCAAAAAGAAGGGAAAAAATCAAGGAAGGAAGGAAATACTTCTCTTAGGTAAATTAATCAGAAATAAGTAACTTTCAGATGTCTTGTAAACTAGTTCCAGTATTTAAAGAGGCTTCGTTAGTATAAAATAATTCTGGGCCAAAATTCTAAAGTTTTATGAAGTTGAAGAGTTTTATGAAATGGTCTGATTGGATCAGCTATGAAAGATAAAATTAAAATAATGTATATGAATAGAACTATGTTTTTCAAATTTAATTTAAAAATTAATTTTTCTTGGTTTGGTTTGGCTTTATAAATTAACATGAATAATTTAAACTATTCTTTTTCTTTTTTTTGGTAGGAATCATGTCAGTCTATAGAGCAAAGTCCTGAAGGTATGAGGGTTCAGCAGTAATATGCTTATCCTCATGATCAAAGATAGTGACCTCAGTGCAACAGTTTGAGAAATACCAGGCTTGGCCATCTCTTAAAAATTTTCCAGCTTCAGATTCTGTGATTCTCCTGTGAGATTCTCATTATTTATGATGCATTCTTAGTTCAGCCACAGGCAGAGGACTCTCTAGTCAAGTTTTGATTGCCAAATATTTCCTGCTTTTCCCTGTTCTCTGAAGGAATGCAGAACCCCCTTCATGAAAGAATCTCGGATCTTTCCCCTTCCAGTTGTAGTAATATGCTTCCCCCGCTCTGGCCACTGCTGCACAGTCCACACAGAGCTAATACTAGCACCCAAAGTAATGTGCATTTTTTAATTTTTATGATAATTTATTCCTTTTTATATCTATCATTTTTTCCCTTTTAAACCACTTTATGTAGGTTGCCATTTCCTCCTCCAGGGTATCTTCCCAACCCAGTGATCAAACCCCTGTCTCTTATTTCTCCAGCATAGGCAGGCGGGTTCTTTACCACTAGCACCACCTGGGAAACCCCAGAGTTAAACTTTCTTGTGATCATTTTAAGTCTTTTTTTTTTTAGATTTAGGTTAAAGTATTAAAATTCTATCATGATTTTTATGTTCCAGACAGTGCTCTTTACACGATTACATCATCCAAAACTTACTCTATGAAATAGGTATTGAAACACAGTGTTTTTGAAATAAGAAAATTGAGGCTTAAGGAAAGGCACTTGCCAGTGTGAAAAATTAGTGTACTTGGAGTTGGGATTCAAGCCCAGGAACCTTTCCTCCAGAAACCACACTATTATTTTTCTGAATAGCCTCACAATTAAAATATTGTCAGAAAGTCAGAGGAAGTCATCCTGGTAGCTTGACTTGGCTTGAAGTCTTTGTCAGATGTTAGATCATTTCTATTTCTGGTCTGATCAAGACAACTGGCCTTTTCTCTCCATCTTTAGAGCTTCCATTCTTATTTTTGATTTTACTGCTGTTTCAAAGAAGCTGGACTGGTCCAAATAGTTTTTTCTCAATTTCAGTTCCAACTTTGGCTAAAGAATTGCACTTCTGCTTCAGCTCAAACTACCCTAAATTTCAATTCAGGAGCATCCATTCATTCACTTATTTATTCAACGAATATTTATGAGTAACTACTACATATCAGGCAGTGGGCCATCTTCATACAGGCCAAGTCCTTGCTCTCATGTTCCTTATGTTCAGTGGGCGTAGACAATAAGCAAACACATGGTACAGCACAGTAGGCCTGACAGTGCTGTGGAAAACGGTGGAGGGGAAAGGAAACAGCAAAGCGTGGGCCTCAGGGCACGGGTGTGCTGCAAAGTTTAAAAGGATGGCCAGGGAAAGCTTCTTCAATATGGTCATATTTGAGCAGAAACCTAAAAGAAGTGGGAATCCAAAATGTGCCCATATGGGGAAGAGAGGAAGAACAGCAAGAACAAAGGCCCAGATGCCGGAAGAAGCTTAGAGATTTTCCCTGACAATAAGAGAGCCTGTGGGCTAGAGCTGAGAAAAATGAGCTGATGCCTGAAATTGCTTGACTCATCTGTAAGAATGTCATTTGGCTTTAAAAATATAAATCGTTTCCCAGAAAACTTATTTTAGACAATATTAATATTTTTATACATTGTTTAGGACTTTAAAGACTTTTCTCAGATATTATCTCATTTTCTCCTTAAAACTTCCTATGACTGAGTGGTAAGTCTAATTTGATTATCCCAGCAACTAACATAGGACATAAAATATAGTAGGCACCCAATGAATGTATATTGAATTAATAAGTTGAGTTATGGAATCAATGGGACAACTTTTTCAACCTTTTCATATTCATTTTTATGGACCACTGATTGGATTATAATGTAGGGAGGGCTTAGAAGCTATGGTGATGTGTCAGATCATTTGCCTCCACCGTAATATATATGTGTATTTATTTTTTGTAGTAATTTATGCTTTTTCTATCTAACTTTTCCATTAGGTTCTTCAGTACTTTTTCTTGTAATTTCCATAACTGCAAATTTATCTAATCTGCCATATTCTTGGAATCCATTTCATAAAGCTTATCAGAACCTATGATGTAACAGTGATTCTAAGTGAGAGCATGAAATGTTTTTTAATAAGTTCAACATTATTAATTCATGCTTCCTGTTGTTTTGACTTCATCTTTTTTATATATATACTAACAGGCTCTAGTCAACTAAGTTGCTAAGCAAAGTATACACTTTACCCTAGCTTTCATTTTGTGTCTTTACCCTAGCTTTCATTTTAAAAAAAAGAAGAAAATTTATAGAGCATTTCAGTCCAAAGGAACCAAGCAGGTAAAACCACACTCCGAGTTTCCGTGCTGGGCCACACGGGACCTTGTCCCCTGAAGCACCCACAGGTCATCTGAGCTCGGCTTAGCCCTCACGAAAGCTACAGCTCCTATCCCGTGTTAATGATTGGCGCACTTTGCACAACAGAATTCCTGTGTCCTCTTCATCGAAGCCATCACGTCTGTTTACTCTTTAGTTGTCCTACAAAAAATGTCAAATGTTGTTCTTTCCTCTTCTAGTTGGGTAGTATCATGGCGTTACCTCCATTCATTTGTTCTTTCATTCACTCAACAAGGAGCTAATCAGAGCCCACCATATGCCAGGCACTGCTCTGAGCACTGCAGATCCAGCATCGTAAAGACAGATGTCATCTACTCTTTTATAAAGCTAAATGAATAATTCTAGAAGGGGAGAGGGAATGAATGATTATAAATGAATAAATGCTAAATAGTAATATAACATATTCTGTGAAGAAAAAAAAATAAACTAGGGAAACCAGATAATAATGATCTTTTTAAAATAGTGTAGTTAACAGCCACTATGGAAAACAGCAAGGAGATTCCTCAAAAGACTAAAATTAGAACAACCATATGATCCAGCAATTCCATTCCAGGGTATATATCTGAAGAAAAATGAAAATACAAATTTGAAATGATATATGCACTCCAAGGTTCATAGCAGCGTTATGTACAATTGCCATAGTATAGAAGCAACCTAAAGTATCCTTTAACAGATGAATGGATAAAGAAGATGTGGTGTGTGTGTACACACACACACACAATGGACTACTCAGTTCAGTTCAGTTCAGTCACTCAGTCATGTCTGACTCTTTGTGACCCCATGAATCACAGCACGCCAGGCCTCCCTGTCCATCACCAACTCCCAGAGTTTACCCAAACTCGTGTGCATCGAGTCGATGATGCCATCCAGCCATCTCATCCTCTGTCGTCCCCTTATCCTCCTGCCCCCAATCCCTCCCAGCATCAGGGTCTTTTACAATGAGTCAAGTCTTCGCATCAGGTGGCCAAACTACTGGAATTTCAGCCTCACCATCAGTCCTTCCAATGAACACCTAGGACTGATCTCCTTTAGGATGGACTTGTTGGATCTCCTTGCAGTCCAAGGGACTCTCAAGAGTTTTCTCCAACACCACAGTACAAAAGCATCAATACTTCAGCACTCAGATTTCTTCACAGTCTGGAGTGGGTTGTTAAACCCTCCTCCAGGGAATCTTCCCAAACCAGGGATTGAACCCATGTCTGTT
>SJYV01036893.1:6885-21362 GCA_006410875.1 Neotragus pygmaeus | reverse complement strand
GAACCAGTCTGTTGTTCCATGTCCAGTTCTAACTGTTGCTTCCTGACCTGCATATAGGTTTATCAAGAGGCAGGTCAGGTGGTCTGGTATTCCCATCTCTTTCAGAATTTTCCACAGTTTATTGTGATCCACACAGTCAAAGGCTTTGGCATAGTCAATAAAGCAGAAATAGATGTTTTTCTGGAACTCTTGCCTTTTCAATGATCCAGCGGATGTTGGCAATTTGATCTCTGGTTCCTCTGCCTTTTCTAAAACCAGCTTGAATATTTGGAAGTTCACAGTTCGCATATTGCTGAAGCCTGGCTTGGAGAATTTTGAGCATTACTTTATTAGCATGTGAGATGAGTGCAATTGTGCGGTAGTTCGAGCATTCTTTGGCATTGCCTTTCCTTGGGATTGGAATGAAAACTGATCTTTTCCAGTGCTATGGCCACTGCTGAGTTTTCCAAATTTGCTGGCATGTTGAGTACAGCACTTTCACAGCATCATCGTTCAGTATTTGAGATAGCTCAACTGGACTTCCATCACCTCCACTAGCTTTGTTCGTAGTGATGCTTTCTAAGGCCCACTTGACTTCACATTCCAGGATGTCTGGCTCTAGGTGAGAGATCACACCATCGTGATTATCTGGCTCATGAAGCTCTCTTTTGTACAGTTCTTCTGTGTATTCTTGCCACCTCACAATGGACTACTACTCAGCCATTAAAAAAAAGAGTGAAATCTTGCCATCTGCAGGAACTTCAATGGACTTGGAGGAGGGTATTGGGTTTAGTGAAGTAGCTCAGACAGAGGAGGACAAATACTGTATGTTTTTACTTATATGTGGACTCTAAAAAAATAAAACAAATGAGTGTAACAAAACAGAAACAAAACATAGATACAGAAAACATACCAGTAGGGAGGGGAGAAGGGTGGAGGAAAGGTCAAGAAAAGGGAAAGGAATTAAGAAGTATAAAATAAGATATAAGTATGTAATGTATAGCATAGGGACTATAGCTAATATTTCATAATAACTATAAATGAAGTATAAGCTATAAAAATATCAAATTACTGTGTTGTACATCTGAAACTAATATAACATTGTAAATCAACTCTTCAGTAAAAACAGGGGTAGGGAAGGTCTCACCAAGGGGATGATACTTAAGCAGAGACCTAGTAGAGGTGAGGAAGTAAACCACATGAATATCTGAGCAAAGTATATCTTTGAAGAGGAAATAGCAAGACTAAGGACCTTGAAGTGAGAATAAACTTGGTATGCTCCAGGAACAGCATACAGACAAGTAAATCCACAGCTGGGTGAATAGAAGGGAGGATGACAGAAGATAAGGCCTAAGGCAAGTTCCAAATACCATAAGAATTTTTGAATATTGACTGTCATTGCATCCCAACAGTTCCTGATGTCTTTACTTAATGCATTTCTTTCTGCACAGTTTTCTTAAAGTCAGTGTAAAGGATATGGGGCATCTGTTGGAAATAATTTGGGTAATTCATGTAATGCTCTTTCAATAAAATTTAGGAAAAAAAACATGAAGACAACAATACTCACAATTGCACAGTCTTTTGGTTTTTGAGGTGAAATTTACATACATAAAACTACCATGGTATATACTAGTGTTTTCACTTTGTGAACATTTCTCAAACTGTAGAATAATGATTTGTTCACTCATCTGTGTCTGTGTATATATAATGCAATAAATGCAACAGTAAAAAAAAAATAATTCAATGGCATTAGTGCATTCACAGAGCTGTTCAACCACCACCTCTATCTGGTACAAAACACTTTCATCACCCCAAAAGAAAACCCACACCCATTAAAGAGTTCTATCAATTTCTCCCTTCCTCCCTCTGCAGCACCAGTCCACTTTCCATCACCATAGATTTACCTCTTCTTACTACATTTAAATGGAATCATACAGTATGTGACCTTTTGTGTCTGGCTTCTTTCACTTAGTATTAATGTTTTCAAGATTCATCCGTATTGTAGCATGTATCAGCACTTCATTCCTTGTTATGGCTGTATAATGTTCCATTGTATATATGAACTGCAGTTGGTTTACCTGTTCATCTACTGATGAACACCTGGGTGGTTTCTACCTTTTGGCTACTGTGAATGGTGCTGCTATCAACAAGTGTGTACAAATATTTCTCTAAAAACCTGTTTTCAGTTCTTTGGGATATAAAATGAGGATCATAATTGCTGAGTCATATGATAATTCTATATTTTACTTTTTGCCCTCTGTGGGGTCACACAGAGTCAGACACGACTGAAGTGACTTGGCGGCAGCAGCAGCAGCGTCCTCTATAATCACTTGCCTCCTCAACACCTTAACTTCCCTAGGTTGAAGCTGATTACCTTAGGTGGCAATCTGATTAACTGGTTCTCCCAACTCAAGCTGAAGGGGGACTTTTATTAGAAAAACGAAGGAAAATAAAATTGATAAAGACAAAACATGAAAACTTCATCTGTGTTGTATAGTTCTTATCCAGATTACTCCAGGCATGATGAAGTACTTTGGGGTCAACACTGTGGGGTGGATTCTGTGATCCTGTATATTTCCTCAATTGGATCCCGATGATCCTATATATTTCTTTTTATTTTCTAGAATATTGTTGATTTTAGAATTCACAGTACCTATTATTTATGTGGTTTATAAAATCAATAGCCAAATGCCTACTGTATACCAAGAATTTTGTTATATAGTGGATATCAAAGATTTCATATTCTCAGAGAAAAGCGTGCCTCTAAGTAAGTGAAAACTTGTGTTGAGCTATTTGAAATCAAGGGATAAGACAGAGATCCTTAGAATGTGGTATAATGTCACCTACAGCAGAATCATCTAGGATGCTTTGGCCTGCTTCAACACTATAGTTCAGAATCTCTGGTTAGATTCCTGGGTTAGAACCCATAAATCTGCATTTTATTAAGCTTTTAAGCTTCATGTGTTTAGAAGTTTGAGAAGTACAGAAATAGGGAATGCTTTTATTTTAGCACTTTTTTAACAAATAATTTGAAAACAGAATGTTTTATAATAACTTTTTGGATATGAAATATGTTGAAATTAATTCAAGATTAAAAAGAGTTTATGAAAATAAAATAGCAAAAGAATGTTCCACAATATTATTGTCAAGTCTTTATGAGTTTACTGCAGTATGAGATCAATCAGAAATTCATTAATGTCTCCATTCAATAAATAGTTACTTGTCCCTCTCCTTCCCCTGACAACATGCTAGACTTCAGTAGTGAAAAGTGAACTGGACAGAGACACTACCTCATGGAATTTATAGTCCAGCTTTAGTAAAACCCAAAATGTATTTGGTGGGGATAGGGGTGATGACTAGTTGTCAGAGTTTTTTTTAAGTATTTACCACTTTCACCTCTTAGAACAGATGATGCTACCTACGGGGTTTCCAACATAACTGCAACTGTTAAAGGAAACTTAATTTGCTCTTGAACAGTAATGCATGCTCTGAGATGCTTTAGTCCCTTCGTATGGAATCCGAACTATCCGAACTATCCTCTCCATCCTTTTCTGCTTTGCTGGTGGAAGCAAATATTTTAAATTACTAAAGTTTAAAAATTATGTTTATTACAACACATAAAAACCTTTTCTGTATAATTGAATGAGTGAGATATAACTTACACTTGCCTAAAGGTGCTGAGAACTAGCTTTTATTTTTATTTCTGTTTTGAAAAATTACATTAGTTTTGACTATTTGGGTATACACCCATAAGCTAAATAGAATATGTATAACAATTTGAAATGAATGCTTAATGAGAATGGTACTTGTTTTCCATTTTCCTACTCATGTGTCATTATTTGCCAATTTCAGTCCAATAAATTTCCTAGCGAACCATCTCTCATGTGTATGATTTAGAAGTTATATAATTTTGCTCTGGACAGTTTAGGTATGATTAACAAATAATTCAAGATGACTGTGTTACTGTCCTTTCCTTGGTTTCCATAAAAACCATTGTCATTATTCTTTTACTACAATACAAACAATAAAATACATGAACATTTTGTTGGAGGATAAAGGATTCAGTAAGGGTTTTCCAGGTGGCTCAGTTGATAAAGAATCTGCCTGCAATCCAGGAGACCTGGGTTTGAACCCTGGGTTGAGGAAGATCCCCTGCAGGAGGGCGTGGCAATCCACTCCAATCTACTTGTCTGGAGGATCCCATGGACAGAGGAACCTGGTGGACTACAGTCCATGGGGTCATAAAGTGTTAGACACAACTGAGTGACTAAGTACACAAGGTCACCTAGAAAGAAATGCACAGACTGTAAAAGTTGCTATAATACAGCTACATGGGCTACATGGCCATATTCCTCTTTTGTTTAAAATCCTTAGTGCCAACAACCTGTGCGTGCTCAGTCATGTCTGACTGTTTGCAACTCCATGGACTGTAGCCCACCAGGTTCCTCTGTCCGTGAAATTTTCCAGGCAAGAATACTGGAGCAAGTTGCCATTTCCTTCTCCAGGGAATCTTCCCGACCCAGGGATCCAACCCACATCTCCTGTGTCTCCTGCATTGGCAGGCGGATTCTTTACCACTGAGCCATCTGAAGCCCCAGTGCTGATTAGACAACTCCAAAAGTGCCAAGGCTCAATTTTAAAATATCACTTAAAATTTTAGGCATATGCCTGACTTTACACCAAGTGAACAACAGTGAGAAATAGAAGATGGAATTTTGTGACAGGATGATAAGGAACTTTTAAGGTTGACAGAGGAAAGGATGAAAAATTCCACTCATAGGGCTAAAACTCCACTTCTGCGTGCTAGGAAACGTATCAAAGGCATGTATCCATGTTCTCACTTGATCTTCATGCCAAACCCATGAATATCTGATGTTTGTGTGTATATGTATATAGATATACACACAGGAGCTTATACTGGTAATTATACTGGTAATTAGCTGCCCAATTGTTTTTGTTTACTTTAGCAGATTTAGCTACATTATACATATTTCTATTATAATTAGTATTTGGTTGATTAAGAAAATATTAACCCTAAAAATTCTGTGCTGAAACATACTTTTGCCTATTGATAAAAAACTGTATTAAACACTAAAATTTCTTTCCAGCCTTAATTTGGTCATCAACTGCTTTTGTTAACTATCAAAAGATAAAGTAGGTCAAAATATAATTTAGGAAGCCCACATAAGAAACAAAAAGTTAGCAGATAATTCCCCAAAGAATGTCACACATGTAATGAGTCCTAACATAAATCTCCATATAAAACTTTTTTGCAGTTATTTTTTAAAATTTTTTGTCTTTTCTATTTGCTTTAACTGATATGTTCATTCTGTTAAAGAAATTTGGAGAAAATCCAAAGATATATAAAATCTCCCATTTCACTCAATTCTCAGACCCCTGTTTCTTTAAACTAGATCTTTTTTTTTTTTTTTTTCCCTTCAACTAGATCTTTTAATGCCTGCAACTGCTTTTGGCTTTATAGGATGAAGCCTCAAAAAACTAAGTTACTAGGGTAGCATAGAGATTCAAATTTGGAAAAATAATTTTGGAAATAGTCAAATTTTTGTGTTAAATTGTATTCAAATACAGTTCTCTTATAATGTTTATTAGATATTATGTTCCCTATTAATATTTTATTTGCTATTGTTTAGTTGCTAAGTCCAGTCCAACTCTTTTGTGATCCCATTGTCTGTAGCCCACCAGGCTCCTCTGTCAATAGGATTTCCCAGGCAAGAATACTGGAGTGGGTTACCATTTCCTTCTCCAGGGAGTCTTCCCAACCCAGGACTGAACCCGTCTTCTGCATTGACAGGCAGATTTTTTACCACTGAGCCACCAGGGAAGCCCAATACTTTTATAAACATTTTCAGATTTGCTCAGAAATTGTTTTGCTTGGTAAGAGTAAGCAGAATTATTTTCTCCTGAGGAAATGGTTACTTCATTGCTATATAAATATGTATTGATACATAGAGCAGAAGGAAACAACCTGAATGTACAATAGTAGTGTAAAGTGGTTAAACAAATTATAATGTATGCATTTGATGTAATATTCAGCATCCATTAAAATCAATAGATTAAAAATTTTGGATTTGAATGGTTAATGTGATGAGAGAAAGCTTATGATATACTGTTAAATGGAAAAGGCAAAATTCAAAACTGTATTTTTAGTTATAATTGATACAGCTCTAATTTTTACTTTGTGGCTCTAAGTTCACTTAGCTATACATCTGTATATCTAAGTATATGTTCTTGTTTTTGTTTTAGTCTCTGAGTCATGTCCAACTCTTTGCAACCTTGTGGATGGTAGCCTTCCAGGCCACTCTGTCCATGAAATTTCCCAGGCAAGAATACTAGAATGGGTTGGGATTTCCTCCTCCAGGGAATCTTCCTGATCCAGGGATTGAACCTGGTCTTCTGCACTGGCAGGTCGATTCTTTACCACTGAGCTACCAGGGAAGCTTATGAAATGTGAAATGTGTGTATGGGTGTGTGTGTGTGTGTGTCTGTATGTGTGTGTGTATGCATCTATTTTATTGTGGCAAAAAAAAAAAAAAAAACAGAGAACACAAAGAAGACATACCGATAGCCAGCACACACAGGAAAAGATGTTAAGCATCACTAATCATCAGGGAAATGCAAACAAAACCACAATGAGATATCACTTCAGAATAGCTAAGACAAGGACAAGAAAGTACAAGTGCTAGAAAGGATGTGGATAAAAAAGAACTCCAGTATATTGTTGGTGGGGTTTTAAACTGGTGCAGCCACCATGGAAAACAGTATAAACCTTCCTCAAAAAATTAAAAATAGAACTACCATATCTCACAGCATTTTCACTTTTGAGTATTTACCCAAAGAAAGCAAAATCACTAATTAAAAAACTCTATTTTCATTGTAGTATTGTTTATAACAGCCAAGATATAGAAGCAAGCTAAGGTCCATCAATAGATGAATGGATAAAGATGTAGTATGTATATACAGTAGAATATTTTCCACTTAAAAAAAGAGTGAAATCTTGCCATGGGACATCATGGATGGGTCTGGAGGGTATTATGCTCAGTGAAGTAAATAAACAGAGAAAGGTAAAGATCATATGATCTCACATGTAGAATGTAAAAAACAAACAAAACGAAACAAAAACAGACTCAGAGATACAGAGAACAAATGGGTAGTTGCCACAGAGAAGAAGTTTCAGGGAATGAGTGAAATTAAGGTAATAGGTAAGTGAAATTAAGAGTACAAATTGCTGATTACAAAATAATTAAGTCATGGGGATGTAATTTACATACATATGCATAAGAAATATGGTCAGTAATACTGTAATGACTTTGTATGGGCACAGATGGTTCCCAGACTTCAGGCTTGATCATTTCATAATGTATTTAAATGTCAAATTACTATTTTATATTCCTGAAGCTAACATAATATTGTTTGTCAGCTGTATTTCAAATAAAAAATAAGTAGATGAGAAGCATACAATATACAGATACAGTTATCAATAATATAATGCACATAATTACATTAACATGTAATATATTGCTGATAATTATATGAACACCTAATATTTTATGCCACTTTTTAAAAAGTTTATCAGACATTCCTGCATATATTACATCTTCTACATTCCTCATCACAGTTCTCTGAACTAGGTAATTGTCTCCACTTTAACAAATGAAGGGTAAAGTTCAGATAGATTTGTGTTATCCATCACTAACAACAACAACAAATTAGTAGTAGTAATTGTAGCAGCAGCAATAAGAGAGGAGTGGCAACTAGTAATTGTTGAACACATGCAGTTGTGAGAGGGTCTCTGAATAAAATGAATATCTGTTTATCCCCCCAAAAGATTCAAGTCATGAGCAAGAGGGGCTGGGGCTTCCAGGTATCAGACACTAGGAAGAGAAAAGATTCTGGTGTGGGTCCAGCTGTACTACGGAAGGGTAGGAAAAGGTTTAGTGTGGTAGACTAAAAAGAGTACCTAACTTGGAATCAGGTGATGTATGTCCTTAATCTAGGACCTACCACTAATTTTATCTGTGAAAACAGGTATATCAGTTCTCCTGATTTTCTTCATGTATAATAGAAGTATTAACTAAGATCCTTTACAAGTCTACCACTTACAGTTACTTTTTGCTTCCTTTAGGTGGGCACAGAACTACCATATTCTGGGGAAGGGGAAGAGAAGGAATATAAGAATGTGAATTGGAATAAGAATGAGAAAGAAAAGGAGAAAGAGAAGTCCATTAAATACTCATAGCATGATACTTTATATGATATAATAATTAAACCTCAAAATAGCTTTACCTGTCATTAGTACAAAGTTTGTTTATCTGTTTTCCAATGAAAGGGCAAATTAGAAATTTACTTTACCATGATACCCATATTTGAAGAATAATCACTATCTTTGGGGAATCTAAGACTTACAGATTGAAAAGAATTGGATTTTGAAGACCAAAGATGTATCTGAAAAACAACTATCTGTTTCTTTCAATATATATATTTTACATAATTTTACTTTAAAAGAATATCTTTTTTTTTTTTTTACAATTGGTGAATTACATCCCCTAAAGGGTAAAATGAGATATATTTTATGTATTAGATACTAGTTCCTTTGACCATGAAGAATAAACTTTTCATTTAACTTCCTTTTTCTAACTGACACTTTTTGCTGATTTACTGCATCTAAAGAATAAATATATAAGTATGTAATTATGTAATCTCAGAAGCATCTTGCTAGTTGTAAGGTTGTAAAAAAAAAAAACTACTTTCCATCATTTAATTCTCTCATGCCTAAAGAAGTATTTTTACCTTTTGACTGCTAAAGGAAGATATCTTCTCAAAGCCATTCTCTACCTGATACACTTTTTAAATTATGTATTTCAGGCCCTGCTTGATACTCAGAATCTTTTGCGTGCACAAATCACAAATTTTACTTTCAACCTGGGATTTTCAGGGAAATTTTACCATACAGGTAAGAGAGAGATTAACTATCCCCATAGTTAGCCTCTCTGACCACTCTCTTTAAAACTTTGACCCCCTCCTCTTCACACCTTCTTATGTCTCTCTACTACTTTATTTTCTTCATATTACTCAATTTCACTTAATTTATTTTTTCACCTTTACAGAATGTTAATTGCTTGAAAATTTACCATGTTATTATTTAATGGCCTTTTCTCTCTTGAACTATATTTTACATATATAAAACTGTATAAGTAATAAGTATAGTGCTCAGTAGTTTTCACCAAGTGTACAGAGCTATGTACCCAGACCAAGAAAGAGGTACTACCAGAATCTACACACCCTCTCCCTAGTGCTGCTTTATAGTCACTCGCTTCCCACCAAGAAAACCACTATCCTGGCTTCTAATATCATAAATTAGTTTGCCTGGCTTAAAGGATGTGGAACAACAGACTGGTTCCAAATAGGAAAAGGAGTACATCAAGGCTGTATATTGTCACCCTGCTTATTTAACTTATATGCAGAGTACATCAAGAGAAACGCTCGACTGGAAGAAACACAAACTGGAATCAAGATTGCTGGGAGAAATATCTATAACCTCAGATATGCAGATGACACCACCCTTATGGCAGAAAGTGAAGAGGAGCTAAAAAGCCTCTTGATAAAAGTGAAGAGCAAAGTGAAAAAGTTGGCTTAAAGCTCAACATGTAGAAAACGAAGATCATGGCATCCGGTCCCATCACTTCATGGGAAATAGATGGGGAAACAGTGGAAACCGTGTCAGACTTTATTTTGGGGGGGCTCCAAAATCACTGCAGATGGTGACAGCAGCCATGAAATTAAAAGACGCTTACTCCTTGGAAGAAAAGTTATGACCAACCTAGATAGTATATTCAAAAGCAGAGACATTACTTTGCTGACTAACGTCCATCTAGTCAAGGCTACGGTTTTTCCTGTGGTCATGTATGGATGTGAGAGTTGGACTGTGAAGAAGGCTGAGTGCCGAAGAATTGATGCTTTTGAACTGTGGTGTTGGAGAAGACTCTTGAGAGTCCCTTGGACTGCAAGGAGATCCAAACAATCCATTCTGAAGGAGATCAGCCTTGGGATTTCTTTGGAAGGAATGATGCTAAAGCTGAAACGCCAATACTTTGGCCACCTCATGCGAAGAGTTGACTCATTGGAAAAGACTCTGATGCTGGGAAGGACTGTGGGCAGGAGAAGAAGGAGACGACAGAGGATGAGATGGCTGGATGGCATCACGGACTCAATGGACTTGAGTCTGAGTGAACTCTGGGAGATGGTGATGGACAGGGAGGCCTGGCATGCTGCGATTCATGGGGACGCAAAGAGTCAGACATGACTGAGTGACTAAACTAACTATAAGATGTGTATAAAAACAACCATAAAAATGGACTCTTCTATATATAGCCTGTTTTGTCTAACATTATTTTGGTTTTGCTGGCATTATTGTGTAGGGTTGTATTTCTTTCAACTTTATTGTTCTGTACTATTGCACTGTTTGAATTTAACAAAATTTCTCTATTCTATTCTGTTCCAGTGTGGATGGTTGGGTTGTTTTCAGTCTTTGATTTTCTTTTTTTTGAAGAGTTGTGTTAAGAACGTTTTAAACACAACATTGTTGAAAATAGTTGTCCTTCAGAGGACGTATTTTTTTCTGTTGTTTATCAACCAGTAGAATTGCTGGTTACATGGTATACTTATGATCAGCTTTAGTAGAAACTGCAAAACAGTCTTTCAAAGTGGTGATATCAATTTATATTTCCAATACTTACTACATGAGTTTTCCTGTTGTTTTATATTCCTCCAAGTATTTAATAATATTAATAGTTATCTTATTATTTTAGCCCTTCTGGTGGGCATGTCAGTTCAGTTCAGTCGCTCAGTCATGTCCGACTCTTGCGAGCCCATGAATCACAGCACACCAGGCCTCCATGTCCATCACCAACTCACGGAGGTCACTCAAACTCATGTCCATCAAGTCGGTTATGCCATCCGCCATCTCATCCTCTGTTGTCCCCTTCTCATCCTGCCCCCAATCCTTCCAGCATCAGGGTCTTTTCCAATGAGTCAACTCTTCGCATGAGGTGGCCAAAGTATTGGAGTTTCAGCTTCAGTAACAGTCCTTCCAATGACCACCCAGGACTGATCTCCTTTAGAATGGACTGGTTGGATTTCCTTGCAGTCCAAGGGACTCTCAAGAGTCTTCTCCAACACCACATTTCAAAAGCATCAATTCTTCAGCGCTCAGCTTTATTCACAGTTCAACACTCACATCCATACATGACCACTGGAAAAACCATAGCCTTGACTAGATGGACCTTTGTTGGCAAAGTAATATCTCAGCTTTTCAATATGTTATCTAGGTTGGTCATAACTTTCCTTCCAAGGAGTAAGTGTNGAAAGGATTGATGTTGAAGCTGAAACTCCGATATTTTGGCCACCTGATGCGAAGAGCTGACTCATTTGAAAAGACCCTGATGTTGGGAAAGGTTGAAGGCAGGAGGAGAAGGGGATGACAGAGGATGAGATGGTTGGATGGCATCACTGACTCAATGAACATGAGTCTGGGTAAACTCCAGGAGTTGGTTATGCACACAAGGAGGCCTGGCATGCTGCAGTACACAGGGTCGCAAAGTGTTGGATACGACTGAGTGACTAAACTGAACTGAACTGAACTTATTCATAAATATAAGGAGTAACCCAGATAAATTATGGAATTATTTTGTTGGCAATGTTGTATTGCAACCCATGTCAGAGTGATCTAAATACCGTTAGAGCTCCACAACACATTTCCCACTCATATTCCCTGGACTGCATTCCCTGCTTAAACCCAGTTTCTCTCCAAACTTAAATTATACAAAGATCCTAAAAGTTAAAAATTCTAAAGTATTTTGGAATGATTGTGTATTTCCTTCTTACACTGACTTTATATGCATGTCTCATGTTTTAAAACTTTAAAAAAGACTTGTATCACAGTCTCTGGTTGTTCCCCAAGTAACAGATTTTACTTTGTTACTTCATGTTCAAAGTATTACATGTATGTAAGATAGTATAAATGGTATCTTCTAAATGCATATATAAGATTACATAATTGGATGGATAAATGGACAGATATACGTACAGAAGAGCAGGCAATCAGTGTAGCTGAAATTAATTGAATAATCTTTTCCCTGTTCCCTATGCCCTAGGAACTGAAGAGGAAGATGAAGGGGATGACCGTCTTTTGGGGTCTGTTGATGAGTTCTGGTGGTTTCCACATATGTGGAGCCATATGCAGCCCCACCTCTTCCATAATGAGTCATCTTTGGTGGAACAGATGATTCTCAACAAAAAGTTTGCCCTAGTAAGTAACTCACTTTGAACTGAAGTGCACAGACTACTAAAATGACTGGCTTTTTATATTGAGAACATCTGAGGTTTAGGGCATACCGGCACTTTTTAAACAGGCATTTCTATGTGATAGTCGGACGCTTGGTATTGCAGCCTTTCAGTATGTGACTTTTGAATTTGTATTGGATGGTCATCACTATGCTTAATGTTTTGAGGGTCTAATTTAAAAGGAAATTTTCAGGACACTCACCGGACTCAGCTACATGACATTACAGTCAGAGCTCATAAAATATGGTTCCCATCCAGAAAGAGCTTTCGGCTGCACTGAGAAGAAAAATACATACATAAAACAAATCTCCACTTAGAAAACAAACGTAGTTCCCAAAGGAGATGGCGGAGGGATAAAAAAGGAATTGGGGATTAGCAGATACAAACTACTACATATACAACAGATAAACAATGAGGTCTTACTGTATAGCACAAGAAACTATATTTGATATCCTGTAATAAACCATAATAGAAAAGAATACAAAATGAATATATATACACACACATGCATACAGATATATAATTGAATCATTTTATTGTAAACAGAAGCTAGCACAACACTGTAAATCAACTATAGTTCAGTTTAAAAAAATAGTCTTCAGTAAAATGAGGTATTCCTGGACCTAGTGCCGAACTGTATAGACATAAAATCCACCATTCAGAGAACTAAGTGTCATTGAGAGTACCCAGGGAAATGTTGTGTAAATAGGATTTTAGGTACATTCTGAAATAAGAATATGATTTAAGTGTCAGGGAGAATTTGGAGTTAAATGAGGCAGAGGGAAACACAGGTAGGAGGTGTTTGCTGGCAGGCGGTAATGAAATCTCAATCTGGAAAGGCAAGAGGAATGGGAAGAAAACCATTTCAAAGACATCAAATACATATAACACAGGGAAGGAAGATTCATTTGACTGAGCAAGATACACTGTTTTATAACCAAGAGGATTCTGACTCTGGACAGGAAAATTTACAGTTAAAGTTCTAATAAGTGCAGGACTTGGGAAAAAGTGCTTGAGATGAGCAGAAATGATATAGAGAGGTTAACAAACCAACACGGCATGTTTGGGCTGGGAGGGTGTTTATCTTTGTATTATTCGGATGGGTACACAAACATGTGGAGGGAGTCCAGACAAGTAACTCCTTACTGAAACAGCATTCTCCTTCCTGGGCAGAGAGTACCCTGGGGCAAGGACTGTGTTCTGTCTATTACAGTTCCCAGTTCATAAACATACTCCGTGAATATTTGTAGTATGAACAATTAAAGTGGCAGAAATTACCTCTCAAAAAGCAAGTGAAGTGTAACATACCTTTGTTTATTATAGCATTTTTCTTATTTGCAAGCCCCCAAATTTATATTACACTGTTCACAGATTATGTTGTTAATAAATCTAAAACCATCAGGTCATATTTCTAGGTTCAGTTCAGTTGCTCAGTCATGTCCAACTCTGCAACCCCGTGGACTGCAGCATGCCAGGCTTCCCTGTCCATCACCAATTCCTGGAGCCTACTCAAACTCATGTCCATAGCGTCAGTGATGCCATCCAACCATCTCATGCTCTGCTGTCCCCTTCTTCTCCGGCCTTCAATCTTTTCCAGCATCGGGGTCTTCAATGATTCAGTTCTTCGTATCAGGTGGCCAAAGTATTGGAGTTTCAGCTTCAGCATCAGTACTTGCAATGAATATTCACGACTGATTTCCTTTAGGATGGACTGGTGGAATCTCCTTGCAGTCCAAGGGATGCTCAAGAGTCTTCTCCAACACCACAGTTCAAAAGCATCAATTCTTCGGCACTCAGCTTTCTTTACAGTGCAACTCTCACATCCATACATGACTACTGGAAAAACCATAGCCTTGACTAGACGGACCTTTGTTAGCAAAATAATATCTCTGCTTTTTAATATGCTGTCTAGGTTGGTAATAGCTTTTCTTCCAAGGAGCAAACGTCTTTTAATTTCATGGCTGCAATCACCATCTGCAGTGATTTGGAAGCCCCCCAAAATAAAGTCAACCATTGTTTCCTCTGTTTCCCCATCTATTTGCCATGAAGTGATGGGACCAGATGCCATGATCTTAGTTTTCTGAATGTTGAGTTTTAAGCGAACTTTTTCACTCTCCTCTTTCACTTTCATCAAGAGG
>SJYV01036892.1:0-13271 GCA_006410875.1 Neotragus pygmaeus | reverse complement strand
GGAGTCGGTCCTGCCGCCGTTGTGTGGCTGTGCAATGATGGTCCCACCAGCAAACGGCCACCAGGGGGCGCCACGGCAGCTGTACTTTATCCAGACAGGGGCCCTGGCCTGACCGTGGCTTTCTTCTCTGCTACCCGGAAGACTTAATTTCTGTTACCTCTCCGATGGGAAAAGTATCTTCTCAATGTAAGCATTATTCTTCAAACCTCAGGTCACAACCAGTAGTGAAATAATAGGTAACCAGCAACAGTTAAAAGAGAATTAGAATGTGACAGAGGAGAAAAAATATCACTTCTATTTAAGCATTATTTCATGAGAACTTTGGAGTTTGTGTGTGTATGTTTGTTAATGTCTATATATGTGCTAGATTCGATGTAAAATCAAATTTTAATATGGAAAATGGTGAAAGAAGCTTGAAAAACATTCTGCAGTGTATCTCGAAAGTCTGGTTGTCCTTTTTATTCACATGACTGGTTAAGGAATTCATGGACTCACTACAATAGAGACATAACATCAGTAATTTTTGAACGGGTTCTATAAGCTTGATGTTAAGAAAAAATTATGGTTTTTTTGTTATGAACAAAATTTTGTTAACAAAAATCATGTTCACCATGAACCAAACTGAAGTCTTAGATTATGTGCTTAAAAAAAACTGTATCCTAAGCTTTCACGTGGCATGGTAATTTTATGTCCATCAAAAACTTTGAAAATAGGCAGAGAAGAAACTATAGGAGAATGTGTGAGTATAAAGAAGGAAATCAACAACTGATACTTGTACTGTGTTATTCAGTTTACAAGCCGTTTTCAGGTCCACTGGATTGTTTGACTTTCTAAACAAACCTGTAAATAAGTAATGTTATCTGGTATTTATGAGAAAGCTAGGATTCAGAGGTTATACCTTGCCCAACTTATGTATAACATATGTAAAGATCAGAAGTGGCTTAGCTGGACTTCAAATCAAGGTCATGTGACTATTCAATGAATAGTTACTATCTTTAGAAATGGAGATGTATTCTTTCCTTTACTATCTTAAATTGAGTGCCACATGGACCAATTCATTCTTTTTAATGATCTCTTCTCTAAGTATGTTGTAACTCAGAAAATGATTAATTTGATTTAGACATTTCAATATTAGTCCTTTGTATTGTGTCTCTCAGCAGTTCATGCTGATATTTAGATATATCTGGATTGCCAGATGATTGAAGAAATAAGATTTATGATGAGACGTGTAGAATTTCCTTAAAATAATGTATTAAAGAACATGAAAAATATAGGTACACAAACTTGGTCCAAAGAAGATGAGTTCATGTTGGAGGGAAATGTGGATTATGATTATCCGACCTTGTGTGTCACTGAAGATTTCCTTTATTCCAGCCCGTTTAACCCGTGTCCTAATCCCAGGGTTAAGGAGCTCATTGATGAGTGCATTAAAGCTAAGGTCACTTGAGAGTTTTGCTTTCCTCTCTGTAATATAGGAAATACACAGGTTCTCTGTAGGAGTGTGTAACTCTGTCCTTGATGTGGGGCAACTGCTGGAGCCCATTGGGTGCCATCAGGCTTCCCACGTGGCTCGGTGGCAGAGTCTGCCTGCAATTTTGGAGATATGGGTTCGATCCCTGGGTCAGGAAGACCCCCTGGAGAAGGAGATGGCAACCCACTCCAGTGTCCTTGCCTGGAGGATCCCAGGGATGGAGGAACCCAGCCAGCTACAGTCCACGGGCTCGCCTATTGGGCTGCCACAACTTAGTGGCTGAGCATGCATTGGGTTTACTAGTTAAAGTCGGTTCACGTGGGGTGAAAACAGAGAGACTATCAGCTTGTGTTGAAAGGAGGCCACAAAAACAGGGCGGCTGCTCTGAGCAGGAGCACCTGCCGTGAACCGGGAGACTCGCCGCAGCCGCCGGAGCACTGGCAGCCACAGGGTGCAGAGCGCAGCTCCCAGGAGTCAGGCGCCGCGGGACTCTTGATGCGCGATGCGCTTGCTCATTCAGCAGATACCACAACCGCAAGGCAGCATTAGCTGCTACGGATATAATGATAAGCCAGACAGACGGGGCTACTGCCTCCTCACCTCCAACCCGAAGTGGATTAGAGTCTCTCCAAGAAAACGGAGAAGTGAGGAAATAATAGCACCCCCAGAGCTGTTTGTGCATAGTTGGGGTTGAGTGGATGGAGGAGCCTGGCGGGCTGCAGTCCATGGGTTCACTAGGAGTCGGACATGACTGAGTGACTTCACTTTCACTTTTCACTTTCGTGCATTCGAGAAGGAAATGGCAACCCACTCTAGTGTTCTTGCCTGGAGAATCCCAGGGACGGGGGAGCCTGGTGGGCTGCCATTTATGGGGTCAAACAGAGTTGGACACGACTGAAGCGACTTAGCAGCAGCAGACTAGACTTCCTGTAATCAAGGGTCGGGGGCAGAGCCAGAAGAGAGTGGTTTATTCCTGGTGATTCGGTCCTGGTGTGCTCTCCAGATTAGTGTGACCAAGGAGAGTTATTACAGCTCTGTTTCTGTCCTTGCTTCGTTGTGCATTTTACTATGGTGGTTTCTATGTAGGTATTTTCTCCCCACTAGTTTTGAATGTAGTTAAAGACAGGAAAGAATATTTTCTTTAAAGCCTTTGTGTTTCCCGCAGCAAGATGCCTAGGATAACTTAGTACAATGGAGTTTTGTTCAATTAAGTAATGGATGTTGTAAAGGATGATCTCAAGAGTATGTGCCTTTGAAGTGTACTTCAAAATTGTATCTTGATTATTTATATACCTGGTAAAAGAAGATTATTGCAGAGATGAAAAACGAGGCATCTCTTCCCAGGCTAGGATTCCTGGAGGACATGAGACTCGGTGCTTACATCCTTCCGTAAGAGAAGCAGTTTTGCCATTGTTGTGATTAAGAGAAACTAGTTTTAAATGAAAAAAATCACAACATACAGAGGACTCACCTAGTCTAAGCTGGAATTTGTTGGGCTTTATAGATGAGTCATTGAAGTTCCTGGTAAGTAAGATATTACAAGATCTTTGGAACACTTAAATTCACAGAGATAATGCTGGAGTATTCTTTAGCACAGGCTTCCCTGGTGGCTCAGATGGTAAAGAATCTGCCTGCAATGCAGGAGACCTGGGTTCGATCCCTGGGTTGAGAAGATCCCCTGGAGAAGGGAATGGCTGCCCACTACAGTATTCTTGTCTGGATAATTGCATGGACAGAGGAGCCTGGCAGGTTACAGTCCATGGGGTCACAAAGAGTTGGACATGACTGAGTGACTAACACTTTCACTCCACTTTCATTCTTTAGTACAACCTACCTGTTTAACCAGAAAATGAGCTTTCCTTAAAAAACTTGTGGTCTGAAAAGATTTGGACACATTTTGAATGAAGCCATTGGAGTAGGTATTACATTTCAATGAACTATGTCATAATTTAGTTTTATTTAGACCTTATTATTTTTCCCTTGAGAAAAATCTTGATTCACTCAACAAAATTTATCACAAGGCTTATTCTTTTTTTTTTTTTTTTTGCTGCAATTTCATTTGAGGCAATCATTTTCTTGAAAATTTGGCTATTATTTCTGAGTACATTACCAATAAAGGCTATTTCATTTGAACTTTAGATTTTTATGTGTTAAAAATTGCCTTAATATTTCTCTTAGTTTAGTCAGTTTAATGATAGCTTACTGGGCTTTGATTTTTAAGCCTAAGGAGTTTAGTTCAATGTGTTCTTGATAATGTTCTTAACCATTAGTGAATAAATTTACTTATCAAAATTTTATTTGTAAATTAGGTAAAGAATAATATGATTTAAAAACTGTAGCTACTTTTTATAACCTCTCGAGAAACACATCATTTACTTGCCAGATAATGTTGATTTGAAATTTCTTAGTTACGAACATACTTTCACATGGATATTATTCTTGGTTCCATTTCAGTGATTTTGGTGTATGAACTCACTGAATTCTATTGCACATCTCCTATGCGCAAAGAATGTGGGATTTTCTTTTCCATAGTGAAGTTTTATCGTATTACGTTTTATCCTCATGAGGGCAAATGCCATGAGGAAAGCACAAATAAAATACTAATAGGAGTTCAAGGAGCTAATGTTCATTTCAGTGAACATTTTAGAAAATAGGAGGCATTTGATGTAGGTCTTATGAAAGTGTCAGATTAAAACTGGCAGAGTTTAGGGGAGGATGGGTCACTCTAGGTAAGAACAGTATTAGGCCCTCTCCTGAATCAACTGCTATTTTCAAAGTATCATCAACATTCCAACCACCTTGTTTGGGATATTAACTGGTTCTCAAGTGTATTTCGGAGAAGGCAATGGCACCCCACTCCAGTACTCTTGCCTGGAAAATCCCATGGACGGAGGAGCCTGGTAGGCTGCAGTCCATGGGGATGCGAAGAGTCCGACACGACTGAGCGACTTCACTTTCACTTTTCACTTTCATGCATTGGAGAAGGAAATGGCAACCCACTCCAGTGTTCTTGCCTGGAGAATCCCAGGGACGGGGGAGCCTGGTGGGCTGCCGTCTATGGGGTCGCACAGAGTCGGACCCGACTGATGCGACTTAGTGGCAGCAGCAGCAGCAGCAACAGCAAGTGTATTTTTACCTTCAGAGTTTCTATGCTTCTGTTTATTTTTATTTATTTTCTTTATATTTTTTCTATAGTATTCATCATCTGTTGTTGCTGTTATGATTCCTTAACTTGCCTAGAATTCTTGTAATTATTCTTTACTCCAGTGACACCTGTTTGTATCTCCCATATGGCATTTTACTTCCAATATATATTTTTTAATTTGTTAATTTGACTGTTTTTTTATGAACTCTTAGTTCAACTCTAAGCTATAAATATTATGACTTTATCTCTGCATTGTGTTTGTACAGTATCTAGTATGTAGTACATAGTTGATAAATTGGATAAATATAATTTTATCTTAAGTTGTTTGCTTAGGAGACTAACTTTAGAATGATGTCATCTCATACACAATACTTACTCTAATATGGGGCCAAACAATTTGATGTGATGGAGGAAGACATAAAAACTCTCTTGGACACAATTATTTCCTACTATAGTGCTTTAAAATAACCATAAGAATTTATTCCAAAATCTAAAATTAATGCATTAAATATACTATGTACTCAACCTATAATTGATAGGTAACCTGTAATTGAGGTAAGATAGCTTCAAAGGAGTCATGTATTCTTGAAGGGACTATATGTATATAGAAATTCTAGAGTTAGTGGTTTAGTCTCCAGAATATATAAATAACTTGCAATTCAACAACGATGCAATTAAAAAATGGGCAGAGAAATTTAACAGATATTTCTCCAAATAAATCATGCAAATGGCCAGTAAACACATGAAAATATGCTCAATATCTTTAGTCACTGGGGAAATGAAAATAAAAACCACAGTAATATATCACTTTATTCCTGCTAGGATGACTGTAATAATTACTTTCAAAACCCTGGAAAATAAAGAGTATTGGCAAGTGTGTGCAGAAATTGGAAACTTCCTACATGGATGGTGGGAAAATAAAATAGTATACTTGCTGTGGAAAACAGCTTGGCCATATCTGTAAAAGGAAAACAGAATTATCATATGACCCAGATGTTCTAGTCTTAACTTTATACCAAAAAAATCTATAAAGACATGCCAATCATAAACTAGCCAAAATTCAGAAACAACCCAAGTGCCTACCAACTGATAACTGAATAAATTAAAATGACATAACCCATTTGATGGAATGTTATACAACTATAAAAAGGAAGCACTGATACATGCTGCAGTGTGAATGAACTTTGGAAACATTATGCTAAATGAAAGAAGCTAGACCCAAAGGGCCACATATTGGACAATCCCATTTTAATGAAACGTCCAGAATAGGAAAATTCATGAATACTGAACACAGATTAGTAATTGCCAGAGACTGGAGGAAGGAGGAAATGGGACGTGACTGCTTAATGAGCATGTGATTTCTTTTTTGGCACAATGAAATATTCTTAAATTAGAACGCGATGATGTTTGTATAGCATTTTGAGTGTACTAAATGCCACTAAATCACACACTTTACAATGGTTGGAATGGTGAGGTTTATTTTACTTCAATAAAGAAAATAAAATTGAAAACAAATTGAAACACCTTGCCTTGAAGAGGTAAGTGTGCTAAGATGAAGGTTTTTTATCACATGGGCTCTTAAAGAAATATACTGGGTTCCAATTCCTATGTTCAAACTCACTCCAAAGTGAATCCTAATGAAAATACTCTTTTGTAATGTTGGCAGAATTTTTTTTTTAAATAGTGAAAACTTTATATTTGGAATTAGCCAGCTGGACTCAGTTTAGATGATCCCAATTTTGTTGGCAACATCCAAAGCATCATAGTCAGGAGCAAGTTGAACATATGCCTTCTTCTCTCCATCAGGCTGGATCAGAGTATTGACCTTTGCCATATCAGCTGGCAGAATTTTTATGTCTTGTGTGTAACCAAGGATTATGTCAAATATACAGCCTTGTGAGACAGTGAGAAGACATGGATAAGCCTTTGAGAATAAAAAGGGATTAATCATTATGTGACAACTGGTGGAAACTGGACTGTCATGAGCAAATTGGAATGTGTTGTTGGCCCTAAGACTGCGTATTATCCGAACTCTGACATCAGTTCAGTTCAGTTCAGTCGCTCAGTCATGTCCGACTCTTTGCGACCCCATGAATCGCAGCATGCCAGGCCTCCCTGTCCATCACCAACTCCCAGAGTTCACTCAGACTCACGTCCCTCAAGTCGGTGATGCCATCCAGCCATCTCATCCTCTGTCATCCCCTTCTCCTCTGTCCCCCAATCCCTCCCAGCATCAGAGTCTTTTCCANCCGGAGTTCACTCAAACTCATGTGCATCAAGTTGGTGATGCCATCCAGTGATCTCATCCTCTGTCATCCCCTTCTCCTCTGTCCCCCAATCCCTCCCAGCATCAGAGTCTTTTCCAATGAGTCAACTCTTTGCATGAGGAAGCCAAAGTCCTGGAGTTTCAGCTTTAGCATCATTCCTTCAAAGAACACCCAGGGCTGATCTCCTTTAGAATGGACTGGTTGGATCTTCTTGCAGTCCAAGGGACTCTCAAGAGTGTTCTCCAACACCACAGTTCAAAAGCATCAATTCTTTGGCGCTCAGCCTTCTTCACAGTCCAACTCTCACATCCATACATGACCACTGGAAAAACCATAGCCTTGACTAGATAGACCTTTGTTGGCAAAGTAATGTCTCTGCTTTTGAATATGCTGTCTAGGTTGGTCATACCTTTTCTTCCAAGGAGTAAGCGTCTTTTAACTTCATGGCTCTGACATAGATAAGATAAAATTATAGAGTAGAATTCAACCCGAATTTCATGCCTTCAATCCTTTTGCTTCATGGTTGTTTTAGTCATTTGTTCGTTCATTTAATAAATATCTATTTAGCCTCTATTTAGTGCTGTGTGTGGTGTGTGGGTGTGATCAACAGTGTCCAACTCTTTGCAACCGCATGGACTGTAGTCCACCAGGCTCCTCTGTCCCCAGAGTTTTCCAGACAAGGATACTGGAGTAGGCTGCCATTTCCTGCTCCAGGGAATCTTGCCAACTCAGGGACAGAACCCTTCGTCTCTTGCGTTTCCTGCTTCGGTAGGTGAATTCCTTACCACTGAACCACCTGGGAAGCCCCAGTTAAATGATAGACAGTTTAACTTCAGCGGCAAGAAACCTTCAGTGCTTCTGGACTTTATATTCCACCCAAAGATTAAAGCATCCATCATAAAGTAATTTCAACAATACACAGCTCTCTAATTTCACACACATAGCTCTGTTGATGGATGTACAGGATGTAGTAGAGTTCTCTGCAGTTTCAGCTTTATTGTAACTTTGAAGGGTGCTTGTCCGTCCTGTATTAAGATGCGTGTAGTAGAGTTTCCGGGCTCTGTTTTGCCTTATGTTTGCAATTGTCCTTTAATTGTTTGCCTATCAATGGCTTTCTCCGTCTCTGCTCTGAGAGTGTCTACTGTTTGAGGAGTTACTATATTTTTGATTTTTCCTCTTTCATCTTCTCATTTCTGTCTTTCATAATGCTTGTATATTCTGCCTCTTGTTGCATCTTTAAGTGTGCTTTTCAGTGCTTCTGGGCTAGAGTAGTTCTAAAAGTCTGAGATTCCTGGGCATTTTTTCCTCTGTGGATCATACTTTATTTGTATCTGGGGGGAATGATCTAACATACAAGCATTATTCAATATGATCCAGGCACTACAGTGCTTTATATATATCATCTCATGACAGTTTTATTAAATAAGATCATCATTTTTCAGATGAAGAACTTACAGATCTAAGAATTAAATACATTGCAAAAAATTAAGTCCAAACTCAAATCCAAGTCTTTTTTGATGTTAGAGTTGTGCCTCCCACAATGCCTTGCTTTAAATAGTAAGAAATCTAAGAACTCTCATGTAGTTAACATGCTTTATTGAGTGAAAATTATTAATATAAGGTTTTCCTGGGATCAAAATCAGAAAAATAATAAAAGAACATTAATTTAATATAGTAAGTCTTTACATTTCATTGAAGAATGTCTTGCCTTTTCACTTTTTTTTTTATGTTTGGAAATCCATGAATAGGTTTTAACATACTTTCGTATGTTATTTTTTTGTGAGAGCAAGTTATGTGTTGCATTTTTTGAATGGCCTGTACTCTATTACTTTCTCTACGCTAATTTTCACTTGGTACAATTCTAGGTCGTTGCCAAAAAGATAAGAATTGCTTTTCTTTCTAAATTTTAATGTATGATGGAATCTCAAACTTTAAAATTAATATGGGATTTGTTGGGGTAGTGGGATACTAAACTAAGAGGCTAGCCATTTAAAAACCCCATGAGTTACAGCAGACCTGTAGAATTCAAAGATAGTATTGTTTAATCCAAAAAATTTATTGAGCACCTATTATATGCCAGGAGCTGGAGAGAGGGAAATTCCAGCACTGGAAATAGGAACATTTCTTGGAAATGTCCTTCTCACTCTGCCCATCACCACCACAAAAAAAAAAAACCCAGAGACTGGGGGGATATTTTGCAACACATATAGTGACCACAGATTATCTTCCAGAGGACCTGTGGAACTTGATGAATGAATAAGAGAAGGGAAACAATGCATTTGAAAAATGGCTAAAAGACGTGGAGTGATTCACAGAGGAAGAAATCTCAGAGGTTCATAAAATAATCTCACAGTAAATTGAAGTGCAAATCAAAACTACAAAATACAATTTCACATCCATTGTATTAGCAAGCATTTTAAAAATGTATCTTACAAATGTTGGCTAGAAAGGAGAGGAATGGGCAATGCTGGTTGAAGTATGACAGGACAAGATGACACAAAATGCTTTGGCGAACACTTTGTCAATAGTCTTTCTAGGTGAAAATAAAAGTAGACTTCAGCAAAGAATTCAGCTTTTAGATCCATGTTCTGATTCACATGCATAAAAATACACCATAAAGCAGAAATAAAGATTACCCTGAGACACCAACAAGAAAATGGACAAATACATCAGAACATGTTTTTTCATTGAAATTGTACATATCAAGTAATGTAAATAAATTAGAACTACATGTATCATCGTGAAGAAAATCTTAGGAACCTAATATTGAATGAAAATGAATTGCAGAAAGAAATACAGTGGGATATCATTCATGAGGCACAAAACAATTCACTGCAGTTTTTGAGAATGCATATATTCATGGGAATGTCTCGGGAGAGGAGTCCTTGGCAGAGGAAGGACTGGGAGGGCGTCACATGCAGTCTGCGGTCACACTGCAGGCCTTTGCTACTCGGCTTGGCTGAACACAAATGTTCATCTCATTCTTCATTATGCATTGGCATGTGTGAAGTGTCACTAATAAAAATGGGAAAGTAGTGCTCAGATGATCTCTTTCCTGGTAGTATGATTTTGTACCTAGAAAACTCAAGAGACTACAGTAAGACTATTATACTCACACAATTGTGTAAAGTTGTCTGGGACCAGATAAACTTTATTCAACTCTAGCAGTTAATTACTAGAAGTGGAAATAGAAAAAAATTTTCCATTCCCAATGGTAACAACACTTGAAATTTAACAGGAAAGAAGAAAACTTAACAGGAAATTTAACAAGAAATTTAACAGAAAAAAAATCAGAGCCTTTAGGTAGAAAGCTATTAAATTGAACTGATATAAACACATGTAAGGACATGATGTGCTGTTAACAGGAGGTTTTATTGCCATTAAAATATTAATACTCCAAAATTGATATATTAAATAATGAAATTTCAATTATAACCCAAATTGATTTTTTACTGGAAAATTATATTACATTTTATAATAAGTAACAAATGCTTTAAAGTATCCAAAAAAAGTATGAAAAAAAACCACTGGTGGTTGACTTCCATTTTAGACATTCAGTTCAGTTCAGTTCAGTTGCTCAGTCAAGTCTGAATCTTTGCAACCCCATGGACTGCAGCATGCAATGCCTCCCTGTCCATCACCAACTCCTGGAGTTTACCCAAACTCATGTCCATTGAGTCGGTGATGCCATCCAACCATCTTACCCTCTGTCATCCACTTCTCCTTCCACCTTTAATCTTCCCCAGTATCAGGGTCTAGACATTAGATCATGTTATAAAATCAGTGTAATTAAGTCTCTCTTGTCTTGGTCTTTAAATAAGCAAACTGATTGCAGGAAAAAAAACAAGAGTATTTAGAAATTAATTTCAGTGTAGATCAAAATTTGATATATGTAATATTGATGATTAAATTTATTCATAATAGAATGTTTGAGTCATTAAATGGTCTGGCATAGCTGGCTATGCTTCTGGAAGAGTAAAAGTGCACACTTGGCTTTACTACCCATGAAAACAAGTTCTGGATGAATTAAAGTTTTAATTGTTTAAAAAATATATTAGAAAATATCTAAAAACATATATGAGAAGATATCATCTGTAGGTAAAGGACGTCTTCTTTCTCCAAACTGGAAATCTAGACTCTATTAAACAAAATGATATATATTTAAATCCCCAAAGATTTTTTTCTTAAATCCTGGGTACAGCAAAGGAATATATAACCTAAACCAAGAGAGAAATAGTAGGTCTTGAAAAACAAGATAACCAAAACCAATACTAGGAGCTGTTGCAAAATGGGAAGAAACAAACACTAATATCAAATTAAAGACGTGCAAAGAATGTAAGCAAACAATTCACAGAAGGGCAGCTGTATAAGGCCAGCATATAAATGTAAGGATGCTCAAATTCTCTAGCAGTCAGGGCAGGACTAGTGAATGTTACCATGAGCTATTTCTTTAAAACCAATTTTACTGAGAAAATCTGCAGGAGCTTCTGTGGAATGTCTCCTGTTTGGCCTTCCTNACTTTGAATTATGGGAGATCTTTTTGCTGACTGTGTCAAGAATTCACCTCAATTCATGGACCTGTGCTGTGACCTAAGAAATGTGTAAAATTTGGAATGGTAATGCTCGTTTATGAAGAACATTTGTATTCCCATTCTGTTTGGCACTCAGCTAGACAGAATTTTGAGTTTCCAAATAATGGTTGGGAAGACCTCCTGAAGAAGAACATGGCATCCCACTCCAGTGTCCTCGCCTAGAGAACCCCATGGATGGAGGAGCTTGGTAGGCTACAGTTCATAGGGTTCCACCGAGTCAGGCATGACTGAAGAACCTTAGCACGGCATGGCAAAGTAATTCCAGTATCTGACTTTTGCAGGTTGTTTACACCTCCCAGCCCAGCTCCATCCTGACGTCAGACCCCAGTAGAAAAAAAGAGTATTTTTCAGAATTCTAGAGAATCCCCTTTAATGAATAGCAGTCAATTTAACTAATTTACAAGTGTTTGAACATTTGATAGCCACTTTGCAATCTTCCAGTTCCCTATTATGAAACTGATTTCCATTAATTTTACATACAAATGATTAATTTACTCTTGATGACAATGATGACAGGGAGCACACTCAATCGTGTCTGACTCTTCGTGACTCATGGACTATAACCTGCCAGGCTCCTCCATCCATGGAATTTTCGAAGCAAGAATATTGGAATTGGTTGGTTGCCATTTCCTTCTCCAGGGATCCTCCTGACCCAGGGATTGAACCCTTGTCTCTTGTGTCTCCTGCATTGATAATCAGATTCTTTACCATGGGTTCCCAATCCCTCCATGCACCACTTGGGAAGCTCAAATCCAAAAAAGACCTAAAGCTGTTCTGTGGTTAACTCAGCCCTTGGGGATCACATTTTTCAGAGAGCTGAACTCAGTAAACTTATTGAAAAATCTAGGTACAAAATGTAAATTAACCGTATTTTTATACTGCTCCTAAAATTCAATTGACTCTTAATACACATCTTATGTAGCATACCCTTTCTACTGATGGGGTTCAGGCAGGCTGCCTCAAGATACCCCACTTGGGCATGCAGGTTATTTTGAGTTGAAAGCAATTCAGTCCCAAAGACTCAGGAAGAAACTCTGCTCTTCCCCTCAACTGCCTAAAAGAATTTAGATAGAGGACCCATTACCACAGATAACTATGGTATAATATGAACTACATATGGGTAGACAGGGAGGAACATAGTAAAGTCTATTTGTTAAAATTCCTTTTCCGTGTCTCATTGTTTCCGTATGTTCAGCAAAAATTTATTTATTAAACATTTGTTATTATCTGGCTGATGTGAATTATCTTCCTCCCTTTTCATATCCCAGACNAACACTAGAAATAGGAAAATTATGAAAGGAAATCTCATTGGTAAAGTCAGATACACTGTCAGGTTACCACAGCAATCACTCACAAAGCTAGCAGGAAAGTTAAAGAGAGAGTAGTGTAGTCCTTTCTATCCATAATGTGTTGTTAAGGGATACACAGAATAAACAGATGTAAAAGATGTAAAACATGATGTCAACAGAGAGTGAAAATGCAGGATAGTAAGATAAGTAGCGAGGAGATCAGCAATATATTGTATATAATTGTTTTTTTGTATACTGTTTTGTTTGCTTAGTTACTTAGTCATGTCCGACTCTTTGTGACCCCTTGGACGATAGCCCGTCAGGCTCCTCTGTCCATAGGATTTCCCAGGCAAGAATACTGGGATTGGGTTGCCATTCTCTTCTCCAGGGAATCTTCCTGACTCAGGGGTTGAACCCAGGTTTCCTGCATTGCAGGCAGATTCTTTACCATCTGAGCCACCAGGGAAGATGCTATATATAATCCTCATGGTACCCATAAATAAAAAA
>SJYV01036891.1:822577-836796 GCA_006410875.1 Neotragus pygmaeus | reverse complement strand
ATTCTTTGGCATTGCCTTTCTTTGGGATTGGAATGAAAACTGACCTTTTCCAGTCCTGTGGCCACTGCTGAGTTTTCCAAATTGGCTGGCATATTGAGTGCAGCACTTTCACAGCATCATCTTTCAGGATTTGAAATAGCTCAACTGGAATCCATCACCTCCACTAGCTTTGTTTATAGTGATGTTTCCTAAGGCCCACTTGACTTCACATTCCAGGATGTCTGGCTCTAGATGAGTGATCACACCATAGTGATTATCTGGGTCATGAAGATCTTTTTTGTACAGTTGTTCCGTGTATTCTTGCTACCTCTTCTTAATATCTTCTGCTTCTGTTAGGTCCCTACCATTTCTGTCCTTTATTGAGCCCATCTTTGCATGAAATGTTAATTTTCTTGAAAAGGTTGCTAGTCTTTCCCATTCTATTATTTTCCTCTATTCCTTTGCAGTGATCTCTGAGGAAGGCTTTCTTATCTCTCCTTGCCATTCTTTGCAACTCTGCATTCAGATGCTTATATCTCTCCTTTTTTCCTTTGCTTTTGGCTTCTCTTATTTTCACAGCTATTTGCAAGGCCTCCTCAGACAGCCATTTTGCTTTTTTGCATTTCTTTTTCTTGGGGATGGTCTTGATTCCTGTCTCCTGTACAATGTCATGAACTTCCGTCCATAGTTCATCAGGTACTATGTCTATCAGATCTAGTCCCTTAAATCTATTTCTCACTGCCACTGCATAATCATAAGGGATTTGATTTAGGTCATACCTGAATGGTCTAGTGGTTTTCCCCATTTTCTTCAATTTCAATCTGAATTTGGTAATAAGGAGTTCATGATCTGAGCCACTCTCAGCTCCCAGTCTTGTTTTTGCTGACTGTGTATAGCTTCTCTACCCTTGGGTGCAAAGAATATAATCAATCTGATTTCAGTGTCAACCATCTGGTGATGTCCATGTGTACAGTCTTCTCTTATGTTGTTGGAAGAAGGTGTTAGCTATGACCAGTGCGTTTTCTTGGCAGAACTCTATTAGTCTTTGCCCTGCTTCTTTCTGTACTCCAAGGCCAAATTTGCCTATTACTCCAGGTGTTTCTTGACTTCCTACTTTTGCATTCCAGTCTCCTATAATGAAAAGGACATCTTTTCTGGGTGTTAGTTCTAGAATGTCTTGTAGGTCTTCATAGAACTGTTCAACTTCAGCTTATTCAGCGTTGGGTCAGGGCATAGACTTGGATTACCATGATTTTGCATGGTTTGCCTTGGAAACGAACAAAGATCATTCTGTCATTTTTGAGATTGCATTATGCAAATGCCAGACTCCAAAACTAGACCTACACTCAACACCCACCCCCAAACACACACACCCCATACCTCTTATTTGTGCTTCTGGAGACCTAGGACAGACCTCCCTGCCTCTGGGTGTTAGTTTGAGCACATCCGCTGTATTATACAAACCCCCAGGGGCTTCTTGCTTTCCTTGTCATTGCTACAAAGAGCACCTACTTGAACCTAGTTTCTCTTCCAGTCCAGTCAGTTCTGAAACTCAGCAGGCCTTCTAAGATTAGAACAGGGTAGACAGAACCAGGTACACTCATCCTCTGAAACAAGGGACAGCAAGTGAGTTGCTCATGTGGTTTCCCCTGTAGAACTCATTCTCTCTTTCCAGCCCCTACATCAACCACACTGCTGCCCTATGTTATTGGATAGAAACAACGAGCATTAAATCATGGACTCGACGTAAGTCTTGGACACATTTTGGCTGTATGGGTCACCTGTCCCATCCTTAAGGGTCTCATATCTCCATGTCAGACTCTGGGTACCACAGGTAGGAGTTCCACTAGTGGACGTTCTTAGAATCTCTCACTGCACTTAGGAACCAAGACTCATCACAGGGTCCAAGGATGGAACGAACAAGGAACAGTGCAAGAAAAGGACTGGGTTTAGATTCAGTCATAGCAGCTGTCAGAAGCTGGAAAAACCAAGGAGCCTCCAGAGAGAGGCACAGTTCCAGCAACCTTCTGATTTTAGCCTCCTTAGACCTGTAAGGAAATGGCAACCCACTCTAGTATTCTTGCTTGGAGAATCCCAGGGACGGTGAAGCCTTGTGAGCTGCCGTCTATGGGGTCGCACAGAGTTGGACATGACTAAAGCAACTTAGCAGCAGCAGCAGCAGCAGGCCTGTAAGAGGACTTCCCTGGTGACTCAGTGGTAAAGAATCTACCTGCCAATGCAGGAGGCTCAGATTCGATCCCTGGGTCAGGAAGATCCCCTGGAGGAGGAAATGACAACCCACTCCAGTGTTCTCGCTGGGAAATCCCATGGACAGAGGAGCCTGGCGGGCTACAGTCCATGAGGTCACAAGAGTTGGACTTGACGTCAAATAAGCAGCAACAACAAAGACCTGTATGATAAGAAATGTAGACATGTAGAGTCTTTAAGATAATAAATTTGTAGTGTTTAAGCCACCAAATGTCTAGCAATTTGCTACAGAAGCAATAGAAGACACAGCCCTGAGGCCTACAGAAGCCCAGCAGTGCGCTTGCCTGTCAATTCAAGTTCTGCTCTGACGGGCCATCCTGTCCGTCCTTCTGAGCTCCTACCAGCAACGCATTCCTTTCTTCTATCATCCCCCCATTTCTGTCCAGAATCATCGAAAAATTTTTTATTATCAATGGCTCGGTCTTAAAAATTCAGTTCTGGATTCAGATCCTCAAGAAAGGTCGTCTGGGAAACTCCTTTCAGCCCTTGTGTTTCTTTAACTCAGAGCCAGAGTTCTTTAATTCAGAACCATTGGACCCTGTCCTGGTTGGAAAGCCTTTCCTTGCTGTCTCTTTGTCATCATGTCTGTCTGGGTGAGGTTGGCAGGGGGCGGCTAAGCTGGTTGGTGCACATAAAGTCTGAACTTCTCCGAGATGAAGGACTGTGACTCAGAGTTTATAGGGAGCTGGATCCACTCCCACCTTGCCTTTGCTCACCCCCAAGGTGTGCATTTTCCCAAAGGACTCAGACCAGCCCTTTTCAGTCTGGTCAGCTCCCAAGATGTGTCTGTCAGGGGCTCTACCTTTGAGGGGAAGGTTTCTCCTCTTAAGTTTACACCTCTAATTCCCCACCTCCTTCGATGACATTTTGGAAAATTCAGACAAGAGGGTGCTGCAATCCAGGGTCTCCGTTCCCTGTCTCCCCAGTCTCTGAACCTTGGATCTGGGGGATGCAAATTCTCTAAATGGCAACTCTGGATCTAACCCTAGCCAGGCATCCAGTCTGCCACAAGCGCAGACATTCCTCTGCACTTTTTCCACAATCTAATTTTTCCCCACAGACCTAGGAGGAAGGCAAGGGCAAGGAGCCAATCCTAACCCATTGTCTTCTTAGAGTTATCTTGGTCTCTCTCCCTTTCCTTATTCAGAGCTCTTTCTCAGATGCTACTTCCTCCAAGCAGCAAGCCTCTCATTAATCTGAGGAGTAACACCAGTGTCTCTTCATTCCCAGAGGGCTCCTTGCTTTCCTGTCATCCCCACAGAGAACACTTTGCTGGAGTCTGAGTTCCCATCCAGGATAAGCTCAGCTGTAAACCATATCAAGAAGCCAGGGGCAAGAGAGAGCAGCAAGAACGCTCATCCTTGGGGAAGAAGATACAGTGTTTTCCTCTGGTCTCAAGAAAGCCTTCTTTTCTACCTTCAGGCTCCACATCAGTGCTGCTGCACTGGGCTCTATGGTGACACAGGGTAAGCCTTTAACTAGGAAATTCACATAAGGGTCAGAGATGTTATAGCTTGTGGAGCTGCTCACCCCGCAGGGCACCCACATTCCAGCTATGCACAAGCCCCTGTCCACCCCTGCCAGCTGTAACCCACTAACCCAGGGTGATGGACTGCAGATCACACCTCAATCATGTCACAGACTGGACCCAATAGGCAGGAATCTCTAGACACAGGTTTCTTCACAGGAGCAGCTCAAAAAAGAAGATGTAGTGCTTGGAGGCTAAAGTGAGTGACTTGGGTTTGCTTGGGAGTCAGGCTTGCAGAGAGCACAGACGTAGCACTGGGTTTTAATTGATCAGGGCTGGGTATAGATTTTAGCCCTACCATTAAGTTTTGCCGGGCTCAGCAGTAAAGAATCTGCCTGCAAGGCAGGAGACACAGGAGAAGCAGGTTCCATCTCTGGGAAGATACCCTGGAAGAGGACATGGCAGCCCATCCCAGATTCTCGCCTGGAGAATCCCATGGGCAGAGGAGCCTGGTGGGTTACAGTAGTCCATGGGGTTACAAAGAGTTGGACACAACTGAGCACACACTTACACACAAGGTTTGCCAGTGGGTACAAGGCTGACGGAGGGACAGCCGCTCTTCTTTAAATTGGAATGCCATGGCTGGTGGCCGGGCACAGCTTCAGATGCAGCTCTTATGGGGCCAGAGAGAAGGCCAGAGTTACGCCTACACACATCTTGAATCTTTCCACTTCCAATCATTTGTACTGCAAAATTTATTTTCCTTGAAAATTGAAGATTAAAAAAAAATCCCTTTAGTGAACTGAAATTCTAAAGGACAGCATAAAGCTTGGAAATTTCACACACCCCCACTACACACACCTTCACACACATATTGACTCTAAAGAATCATAGGTCCAAGCAATTTAAGTTCATTGGCATCATATGATGACAATGATTACAATGACAACGACTGATTTCTGAGTCCCTGGTCCATGCCCATCACTGTAACTAAGCAATTGATTCATTTAATCTTTGTCTTAGCTCACGAAGCTAGTACTATTATTATCTTCATTTTATATCTGAGTAAGCTGAGCACCGAAGAATTGATGCCTTCGAATTGTGGTGTTGGAGAAGACTCTTGAGAGTCCCGTGGCCTGCAAGGAGATCCAACCAGTCCATCCTAAAGGAAATCAGTCCTGAATATTCATTGGAAGGACTGATGCTGAAGCTGAAACTCCAATACTTTGGCCACCTGATGCAAAGAACAGAGTCACTTGATAAGACCCTGATGCTGGGAAAGATTGAAGGCAGGAGGAGATGGGGATGACAGAGGATGAGATGGTTGGATGGCATCACTGACTCAATGGACAAGGGTTTGAGTGGACTCTGGGAGTTGGTGATGGACAGGGAGGCCTGGCGCACTGCGGTTCATAGGGTCGCAAAGAGTCGGACACGACTGAGTGACTGAACTGCACTGCACTGAGGCTGAGGCGAAGAGAGGGAAGTAATAGAGAGCTGCAGGTTTATGTTCGACAAACATCAGATCAGAATCCAACCTAGGTCCAGAGCTTATGCTCCAAACCACTAGGGTTGAGTGGGCAGAGTCAGGATGTGGCAAGGGGTGGGATGGGGAGGGGGCCACTGCCTCATCACAGCAGTGCCCACCACTGGCTAGAATGCGGATGCTCTTGGTCTCTGTCTAGCTGCAGGCTGGTCTCTGTGCCGGCCTGTGTTCCTCTGCTCCCCGCCTTTGCATACATACACCAGGGGGTCCTCCCCAAAAGATGCTAATTTATTGGCTCAAAACTCTGACTTCCCATTCATTTCATGATTGTAACTGGAGAAACATGAGTGATGGAGGGTCCTCACCAGGGAGACAGCCCAGAAAGACAGAAAGGGAGCTTTAAGAGGGCTCTTGGACTCTCTGGGTCACGGCACAGACCCCCAGCATCACCCGACACTCAGGGCATCTGGGTGACTGACACACACTCTCTCTTTCCATGCCCCGCCTCTCCTTCTCTCTGTCTGTTTCTCCCTCTCACCTAGTGGGTGTTCTTCTCCTCCTCCTCCATTTCTGTTTCACTCCATTCTTGCCTTCTCTCTAAATGTCTGTTGCTGTGTTGTCTTTCGTCATCTGCTCCTGTGTTTTCTTCTCTTCTTATCAGTAGACTTCCATGTTTTTCCTTCTATGATTCCCTGTTTCTCAATGATTCTCATAGTCCCATTTGTTTCTCTCTTTATCTCTCCTTCTGTTAACTCATGACCACCTACTAGCCTCTCTTTCTCTGCCTCTAGCCTTGTTTCACAGTCACGGGTTCTCTCTGTCTGTCTCTCTCTGTCTCTCCATCTCTGTCTCTTGTTTCCTTTCCCCTCAAGCTCCCAGCCCCGGGATCATGGCAAATCTGAGCCACCCTTCTGAATTTATCCTCTTGGGCTTCTCCCCTCTTGGCGAACTGCAGATCCTGCTCTACGGGCCCTTCCTTGTGCTTTATCTGCTCGCCTTCATAGGAAACGCAGTCATCATCGTCACGATCTTTGTCGACACCCACCTCCACACGCCCATGTACTTCTTCCTGGGCAACTTTTCCCTGCTGGAGATCCTGGTGACCATGACTGCCGTGCCCAGGATGCTCTCTGACCTGCTGGCCCCCCACAGGGTCATCTCCTTCACTGGCTGCATGGTCCAGTTCTACTTCTACTTCTCCCTGGGCTCCTCCTCCTTCCTCATCCTGTCCGACATGGCCCTGGACCGCTTTGTGGCCATCTGCCACCCCCTGCGCTATGGCACTTTGATGAGCGGGGCTGTGTGTGCCCGGCTAGCAGGGGCTGCCTGGGCAACTGCTTTCCTGGCCATGGTGCCCACTGTCCTCTCCCGGGCTCATCTCAGTTATTGCCACGGCAACGTCATTAACCACTTCTTCTGTGACAACGCACCTCTGCTGCAGCTGTCCTGCTCAGACACCAGGCTGCTGGAATCCTGGGACTTTGTGATGGCCTTGGCCTTCATCCTCAGCTCCTTCCTGGTGACCCTTGTCTCCTACGGCTACATCGTGAGCACCGTGCTACGTATCCCCTCTGCCAGCGGCCGCCAGAAAGCCTTCTCCACGTGCGGCTCTCACCTCACCCTGGTCTTCATTGGCTACAGCAGCACCATCTTCCTCTATGTGCGGCCTGGCAAAGCGCACTCTGCAGAGGTCAACAAGACTGTGGCCCTGGTGACGTCCGTCCTCACCCCCTTCCTCAACCCCTTTATCCTCACCCTCCGCAACGAGACATTCAAGGCTGTGCTACGAGGCCAGATGCAGAGGCTGAAAGGCCTCCTCCAGGCATTGTGAGGGGCCTGAGGGACTCAGCCAGGCTCAGTCAGCCAGGTCGTTCTGTGAGGAGGCAGGGCACCAGCCTGGGTGGGATGACCCCTGTTGAGTTTCTTTTGGATTTTCCCTCTGTGCCTGAGAGTGGTAACCACATGAGTCCTTGGGAGCACCCTGGCTGGCTTGATGGTCTCAAAGACCATGTGGAATTCCCCCCGTTATCCACTAGCAGTTACAAGAACTCAGAATGTAGCCTGGGGAACCACAAGTGGGGCTTTTAATAAAGGGAAGTGCATGAGCTTGCCATTCAAAGAAGGGCAGACAGAAAGTTTTCTCTGATTAAGAAATATGACCCAGCCCCAGTGTGTGTGTGTATGTGTGCACGCACAGATGCACGTGCTCCACTGCTAAGTGTGTGCACCATGAGTGCTTGCTCTACATGGAGCTAAGCTAAAGAGCAACACTTACCAAAGTCATTATCTTTCAAGTGTACAGAGTTCATTGCATAGGAATCCATCTGGTCATTCATTTCAGCAACGCTGAGTAGACTCTGTGTGTCAGGGACCACAACTGCATCGGGTGCAGGGTAAAATGTAAACAAGACATTGATAGGTTTCAAATCTCTTAGCTCTGTGAAGGGAAAGAATGGTATGATAAAGAGCAGCTTACAGGGACTTTGCTGGCAATTCAATGGTTAAGACTGTGCTTCCACGGCAAGAGGTGCAGATTGGACTTCTGGTCAGGAAACTAAGATCCTACATGCCATGTGATGTGGCAAAAAAGTAAAAAATGATCTGCTTATGCAGCAGGTGATGTGTAATGATGGATTCAAAGAAAGGTTTATGGGAGCAGATAAGAGGAACATTGAGACCAGACTGAGGACTGGGGGACAGTTTCCTGATAAGGGGATGCCCGAGTAACACTTGAACATAAGATGGACAGTGTGAGAAGGCAATCCACCAGCTAAGCCTTGTGCAGAGAAAATAAATTTAAAGAAAGCAAGATAAATCTTCATAAGTATAAGAAATAAGATCAAATCTTTCAGGAATCGTATGTGTTCTAGGGATGAAATATTAAGAGGTTTTTGTCATTGTTCAGTCACGCAGTCATGTCCAACTCTTTGTGACCCCATGGACTGCAGCACACCAGACTTCCCTGTTCTTCACCATCTCCCAGAGTTTGCTCTAACTCCTGTCCATTGAGTTGATGATGCCAACAGAGACTTTTAGAAAGATAAAAATAAATTATTCTACTGCATGATTAGAAATACGCACCTGCTTGAAGGCAGAAGATTGTGGTGAATACAATAAATTCCTTTGTCCAGTCATTATACTCACATGCACACACACACACACACACACACACACACACACACACACACACACGTGTGTGTGTAAAGTTCCTGAAAGCCTATTAGGTTCCATATTCCCTCAGGAATGAAATGTCAGCTCCCATTGAGTTTCCCTCCCACCACTCATGTGTGAAATTTCCCAGATCCTTCAGGTACATTCTCCTCAGAATCATGTTCTCTTCGCTTTCGTTCTATCTGGGATTTTCTGAAACAGCCCCAGTGTAAACTATTCTGCCAAGCTACTTCTGTAAAAACAGTTAAATTTACCAAACAGCATTTCCCGGTAAACGTCAATGAGTTCACTCATCAACAGAGTACCCCTAGCCCTGCTTATAAGATGAGAACAAAAATGACCAATTTACCAGGAACGTCAAGCTCAGCTCTGCTGTGTGGGAGTGAAGGAGGCTGGGACTGTGGGCTACTCTGGTGGGCACAGATGCTCTAGCTTTGGAGCCGTGGCTCCCTGAGTGGCCCCTAGTGGTCCATCGGCGCCACCCCAGGAGACCTCCTTCCTAGCCGAGGTGCCCCTTTCTCTGGCTTTCTGAAAAGCTCTTTTCTGTCTCGCTGAGATGCTCATCACCCAAGTCAGAAGACCTCTTTAGGTACCTCATTTCATCTTCTGCTGGAAAATCTGACTCCTCCAGTTATACATCAGAGCAATGACTCTGGTGTTTGCTATTGCTGTTGAAACAATTGCTTTACTTTTTTCTAAATTATCCTCCTTTTACCACCTCAAATAGTAAATAGCTTCCCTGGTGGCTCAGCTGGTAAAGAATCCACCTGCAATGTGGGAGACCTGGGTTCAATCCCTGGGTTGGGAAGATCCCCTGGAAAAGGGAATGGCTACCACTCCAGTATTCTGGCCTGGAGAATTCCATGGACTATATAGTACTTTGGCCACCTCATGCGAAGAGTTGACTCATTGGTAAAGACTCTGATGCTGGGAGGGATTGGGGGCAGGAGGAGAAGGGGACAACAGAGGATGAGATGGCTGGATGGCATCATTGACTCGATGGATGTGAGTCTGAGTGAACTCCGGGAGTTGGTGATGGACAAGGAGGCCTGGCATGCTGCGATTCATGGGGTCACAAAGACTCGGACATGACTGAGTGACTGAACTGAACTGATATAGTACATGGGGTTGCAAAGGGTCAGACAAGACTTTCACTCACATAAATAAAAACATGATGAACGAATTAAAGATAATTCTACTAATAACATGTTACCATGTTTTTTCACACTTTATCAACTATTTTTATGCATTTTTTCCCACCTGGTTTTGCTCTCATAGTAATTCAATGAGGTAAAAATACACAGATCACCCAACACCAGGATCACTGGCTGATAAAGATCAAAGGAATGTGGATTCTACTTCAAAGCATTCTCCATCTGGGAGAGAGGACAAAGTACCATTAATTCTACCACATTTTAATAAAGGGTTCTCCTACTGGTAACAAGTGCTGCAAGAGCCCTGAAGGGAAAAACCTATTCTCAGGCTGCAGTTGAGCAGTACTTTCTTTAAAAAAATTTTTTTATTTTAATTTATTTACCTATTTATTTGGCTGTGTCCAGTCTTAGCTGTGGCACCAGGATCTTGACTGCATTATGTGGGGTCTTCCACTGTGGCACATGGACTCTGTTTGTGTCCTGCAGAGCCCCCCATGGGCTTCAGTAGCTGATGCGTGTGGGCTTAGTTGGTCCAAGGCGTGTGGGGTTCTAGTTCTGCAACCAGGGATCAGACCCTCACTCCCTGAATTGCAAGGTGGATTCTTAACCACTAGACCACCAGGGAAGTCACACAAGAAGTGCTTTCTCGCCATCTGATAGATAAAGTAGTCATGACTGAGTGAAAGGAAGTTAGTCAAAACAATGGCAGAACTGGCAGTGGTCTAGTTTTTCAAACTTCTCTTCCATCCCTCCATCCTCAGAAATTCTCCTGTCCAGATCAAAGCTAGATTAATTAAAAGTTGGAATCTCCAGAATCTTAAGTCCCTCAGTATAGACTCCTCTAGCCCTTTCATTTAATGTGTATTCATCAGGTTCCCATCAAATTTACAGACAGGTAATGGCAATTATTCTAGTAACTCCTCCACAACAGTAACTGTATGTTTACACTCCTTGCCTGAAAGGAACACTTACAGTTAGAAAATAACCATAGATTCAGTGTCACTTTTAAAATCTTTTGTATTTTATTTACCACAATAGAATCCACAAACACTTGAAAGAAAATAACACATATTCAATTATAAATAAAACACATATACAATAAATAATTTTATTCAGTCTAATTGCAATGTTAATTTTTTGCTTTACCATTTTCCCCAGGAAATGGAAACAATTGATCTATTTGTTAGCCTACATAAAGGTACTTGATTTAAGGTCATTTCACTGAAGGCAATAGCCTTCCCATTCCACAGGCAGGGTAAGATTGTAATATCGAGAGCTAATTTATGAACATATATATATATATATACACATACATACTTATATATACTTTGGCCACCTGATGCAAAGAACTGACTTATTGGAAAATGTCCTGATGCTGGGAAAGATTGAAGACAGGAGGAGAAGGGATGACAGAGGATAAGATGGCTGGATAAAGATGAGTTTGAGCAAGCTCTGCGAGTTGGTGATGGACAGGGAAGCCTGGCATGCTGCAGTCCATGGGGTCGCAAAGAGTCGGACACGACTGAGAGAATAAACTGGACTGATATATATACACACACACACACACACATTAGACTTCCCTGGTGGCTCAGACAGTAAAGAATCCACCTGCAATGCAGCAGACCCCTCTTGGTCGGGAAGATCCCCTGGTGAAGGTAATGCCTACCCATTGCAGTATTCTTACCAAGAGAATCTCCTGGACAGAGGAGCCTGGTGGGCTATAGTCCATGGGGTTGAAAAGAGTTGGACATGACTGAGTGACTAAGCACAACGTTGCCTAAATATATATATATATGTACATATATATATGTATTCTTGGAATCTTTATTTTTGCATTTTACATTTAGGTCTTTGAGCCATTTTGAGTTATTTTTTGTGAAAAGTGTAAGGTAAACATCTAGATTTTCTGTCTCTTCATATGAATGATTTTTTAAATTTTATATTGAATCATCCCAGTGCACAAGCCCCAAGCATCTAGTATCCTGCATTGAACCTGGACTGGCGATTCATTTCATATATGATATTATACATGTTTCAATGCCATTCTCTCAAATCATCCCACCTGTCCCTCTCCCACAGAGTCCAAAAGCCTGTTCTATACATCTGTGGTGCACTGGGATGACCCAGAGGGATGGTACGGGAAGGGAGGAGGGAGGGAGGGAGTTTCAGGATGGGGAACACGTGTATACCTGTGGCGGATTCATGTTGATGTATGACAAAACCAATACAATATTGTAAAGTAATTAACCTCCAATTAAAATAAATAAATTTATATTTTTAAAAATTAAAAAAAATTACATTGGAGTATAGTTAACTAAAAATGTTGAGTTAGTTTCAGGTGTACAGCAAAGTGATTTAGTTATACACATACATGTATCTATTCTTTTTTTAAAATTCTTTTCACATTTAGGTTATTATAGAATACTGAGCAGAATTTCCTGTGCTGTACAGCAGGTCCTTGTTGGTTATCTATTTTAAATATAGAAGAGTTTACATGGTCAATTCCAAATTCCCAATCTACACCTCCCCACCTAAAGCTAACTTAAATATAGGTAAAAACGACGGCAGGATTTCCTGACTCTAAAATGCATCCCCCATCTTCCCTTCATGTGTCCAACATTCCAGCCTCAGAGATACAATGTCCTAGTAAGCAACCATTAGAAATATATAAGGTTCTGACAAGCTAGCACAAGAACACATTGTCACAAATGTAAATCCCAGTGAGAAATGAAGGTAGATTCATTCCTTCCAGCTGAAGGGACTAGGGAGCAAGAAACCAGGGATAAGGAAGTTTTGATGCAGATGATAAGGGAATCAAATCATTTTCATATAAAAGTCAGGCCTGATTCCTAGAGTGACCAGTCATACCATGAAGGCCCTGCATTTTAGGAGTTAGGTGAGGTGCAAAACTGTCTAAGGCCAAGGTGCAAACTTTCAGCAGTGCTTATGGAGCACCATGTTTCTATCAATCTAGTCCCACCAACTCCTTCAACTTCAAATTTCCTGTTGTAAATAGGATCCTTGGAACCATGCCTGATGAATACGGAAAAAAAGTGATAGTGACCTGGTGGCCTGCTGGTAAATATTAATCTCTGGTCCTCTAGTTGCAGCATTTGCTGATTTCCAGCATTTACCAGTTTCCATGCTGTTTCACTCCCATCATGTCTAATTTCAAGCTACCAAGATGACATCACTGAGCTTGGAGGCCCGTCTATCTACCATATCGTTACAAGTAACACAGACAACTTCAGTTGTCTGTAAAACAAAATAAAAGTCAGTAAAATAATGAGGAGCTTTGAGTTTTGATCACCTTTGTTTTTAACATAATCTATTTCATTGCACATGTCTATTATTTAATTTTTAATAATAAGTATGTTTAATTCCTGAAATTTTAACTATGAGTTTTCAGGAGGGCTCCAGACCATCAGCATAGCATTCTGCCTGGGGTTTTCCCTTAGATCTTGTTCACTATTCAACCCAGCATCTTTGTCATTCTCCTTCCCTTGAGAGTCACAAGCATCATATCTTATGGAAGGAAACCTCATGGAATTGCCCTTTAGTAGAACTGTTTATGAACTTACTTAGGTCTTTTTCAACATTGAAGGCAATAAAATTCCAGCCCGGAAGATAAATAGTACCTTTGTGAATATGGTAGAATTGCCCTAGCATGCAAAAGTTTCCATAGTAACGCCCTCTACATCCACTACAAAGTTCATCATCTTTTGACTTCAGTGAGTGAAGCATTTTTCAGAGGACACTTGTGACCCCTCTCCCCCCAATCAAGAGACCTGGATTTGATGAGATGAAGAGACTCATGGCCACTCTCCAGGGATCATTCATTAATTCCATTAATTCTCTCCAGACTTGCACTGCCCACATGATATGCCATTTTTATGTCTGTGTTACTTTCTACGTTATCAAGTTGTCCCTCTAGAATTCACTTTTCCTTTTCTTGGCACTTGTGAAGCCTCAACTCAAATGACACCATGTTTGAGAAGATTCAGTCTAACAAACTCCTTCCCTGTATTCTCAGCATGCTCTGCATATTCTAGTATTAATACCAGCACCTCTCAAATATTATTGTGCATGTGAATCACCCAGGGGTCTTGTTGCATTTTTTGTTAAAAATGCAGATTCGGGTTCTGAAGGTCTGGGGTGGGGTCCAGATTTTGCATTTCCAAAGAGCTCCCAGGAGATGCTAATGTGGTTCAAGGGATCACAATGTGAGTAGCAAGGGACTAATTTTTATTGGAGTATAGTTGCTTTAAAACATGTGTTAGTTTCTACTATACAGCAGAGTAAGTCAGTGATAGGTATGCATATATCCCCTCTTCTCTGGATTTCCTTTCCATTTAGGTCAAAAGCATAGAGTTCCCTGAGCCACATAACAGGTTATATCAGTCATCTATTTCATACATAGTATCAATAGTGTATATATGTCAATCCCAATCTCCCAATTTCTCCCCACTTTGGCCTCTATACATTTGTTCTCTATGCCTTTGTCTCTTATTTGCAAAACAGAAATAGAGGTGCAGATGTCGTTTTAAATTTTTAGAGGGAAGGTGCAGAGATGAGAGTCACAGGAAAGAGTCTCTCAGGAGGAAAACCTGAGCGGATTTGTGTACTGATTACCCGAGAAGCAAAAAAGTTGAAGGAAAGTGTTTGCATATCAGAAGGAGATAATTGCCTCCCA
>SJYV01036891.1:791337-818067 GCA_006410875.1 Neotragus pygmaeus | reverse complement strand
ACTCTTGAGAGTCCCTTGGACTGCAAGGAGATGCAACCAGCCCATTCTAAAGGAGATTAGTCCTGGGTGTTCATTGGAAAGACTGATGCTAAAGCGGAAACTCCAGTACTTTGTCCACCTCATGAGAAGAGTTGACTCATTGGAAAAGACTCTGATGCTGGGAGGGATTGGGGGCAGGAGGAGAAGGGGACGACAGAGGATGAGATGGCTGGATGGCATCACTGACTCAATGGACACGAGTTTGGGTGAACTCCGGGAGTTGGTGATGGACAGGGAGGCCTGGCGTGCTGCAATTCACGGGGTCGCAAAGAGTCGGACATGACTGAGCGACTGAACTGAACTGAACTGAACTGACACAATATTCTTTCTGTGTTGGTGCTTGTATTTAAGACTGTAAATCTCATCAGTTTTGCACAGTTAATGTCTCTATTAGACTCTTTAGAAAAGTATCTTTTATGGTTAATAAAATGTAAAGACTGCACCTGCTATTATGCTAGCTTTCATTCTTACATATTTTTGCAGGAAACTTGCTTTAATGAATTTATTTTGAGAAGTTTTAAATCAAATTCTATGTCAGGATTTTACATTAATGTCCAAAAGGTGGTTAGATTTGTTCAATGTTAAAATAGGTATTATGGTAACTTCCTCATCAGGTAAATTACTAATTTAAAGTATAACATGTTTTTTATTAAGGGAAACTAACTTATAGAGAAATTACAGAGAAATTTGGCTGAGACTAGACAACTGTTAAGGCCCTTTGTTGTACAGAATGCTGTGCTTTGATAAAACATGATGTTGTAATAGAATTGTATCTTCCTGAATAATAATTTATAGTGTTTCTATAGTAAATCTTGAATAGCTTATTTAACTTCTGTGGTCAAAAAAAATGTTCTGTTTCCAGGCACATGTTCTCTAAATCTTCATGTCACTTACATGTTTGCCATCATTTTTGCTTTACTGTATTTGCCTACACAGATTCTTGACATTTTAGCTTCAAAGTCGCAATAAATCTGGTTTCTCTTTATAAAAAAAAAAAAATATCAACCACAGCTGTCTCTAGGTGTGGATTATGAGCATTTAAATATTTTCATATATGTATATATATATTAATATATTTTGTTGTGTTCTTTTTATTTGAACACATATTATTTTAGCAATCAGAAAAAAAATTTTTTAAGCAACACCTACCCCTTCCCTTGTCTGCTAAATTGAGCACAAACTCCCCTGGCAGTCCCAGCTTTCTACCATCCTACCCATCTTCCCCTCCAGCCTTATCCTCACCACCTTCTTACTACACACTCTGTGCTTCCACCAAGCTGGACCACTTACTATTCTCCAAACAGTTAACTCCACCCTGCTGTCGCACCTTTTCCTAACTGCTTCCTCTGCTCAGAATAGCCCATCCTTCATCTTCACCTGGCACATTCCTACTCACATTTCAAATGCCCACCTTTATGAAGCTTCACCCTCTCTCCAGTGGTGAACCTGTCCTGCCTGGAATCCCAACCAAGGAAGTCAGCATGCTCTCCCTTGCATATTACAATTTTTCTTGTGCCACCCTCACTCCAAACACAAAATTCCTGGTTTCTCAGTGGCAGGTCTCTCTTTTCATCTCTGCAGCCTTCACAGCACCTAGCAACACATCTTACAAAATATAAGGACTTTGTAAATTTTGATTAAACAATTGAATGAGGTCATCTATTGAGTTTTCATTCCTCATCTTGATCAAAAGATTTTGAAAATGGAAATTCATGTTTTCTTATATGATTATTTGCAAATGTGCATTTTAGACTTTAACAGAAGGTAATGGGGCAGTCATGGCCTGTCGATTTCTCATCAGACAGATAAAATGGGGACTTTCCTGGCTGTTAACTGGTTAAGACTTCCCCTTCCAATGCAGGGGTGTGGGTTTGATCCCTGGTTGGGGGGCTAAAATCCAAAACATAAAATGGAAGAATTATTGTAATAAATTCAATAAAGACTTTTAAAATGGCCCACATCAAAAAAATATCTTTAAAAACAAGAGAGAAAGATAAGGCAAGAACAGGTGTGTTTCAGCATCCAATCCCAGAATGGTCTGGCATACCTTGGAATCAAATACATTACTATTTCTGTAGCAAAATACACAAATACTCACACTGAACAGAAAAAAGAAAGGCAATAAAGAGCCTCCCAGTTAAGTTCAGATTAGGTTTCACTATCTAGTTAGTAAGGGAAGTAGGTCGCTCAGTTGTCTGACTCTTTGCAATCCCATGGACTGTAGCCCACCAAGCTCTTCTGTCCGTGGGATTCTCCAGGCCAGAATACTGGAGCACGTAGCCTTTCCCTTCTCCAGGGGATCTTCCCAACCCAGGGATTGAACCCAGGTTTCCCACATTGCAGGCAGATTCTTTACAATCTGAGCCACCAGTGAAACCCAAGAATCTAGTTGGACAAAAAATTAAAAAAGAACTTCAGGGGCTGTGAATGGGTAGACCTCATTCACTGAGTGCCCACCACGCACTGGCTCCTACAGTGCAAAGTGGCTGCGAAAGTTTCCATCTCCATATCACAGGTGATTAAAAATCTCAAAATGTGTAAGGATCTCCATCCCAAGTCATATAGTCAATAAAAGTACAGCCGGGGTTTGAAACCAGAGTCTTCTCACTCCAGTACCCACTTGTTGATAGTAACAAAAATGCCAAGTACGTGATATCTTCTGAATTTGAAAACATACCGATCTCTGAACACAGGATTCAAAATTTATTGCTTAGGTCTGCAAACATTTATTCTTTAATAAATGGTAAAAAAAAAAAAAAAAAGAAAAGAAAAAGAATGTACTGAAGAGTAAATTCCCATGGTTGGCTGTTGACCATCCGTGATGAGTAGGAGATAGTGATGGGTAGGAGACAGGAGAGTGTCCCTTTTCTCGAAGAAGGAATCTCACTTTGGTCTTACATGTTACTGTGGAACCAGAGAAAGGTCCAGCCTAGAGTGTTACATCACTTGTGAAGAATTCATGATGGTCGGTCTCCTAGGAGGCCACAGCTCCTTCATGTACCACTTCCTCGATTGTGATCTCGCCTACTGGGCCCCATACTGATGTGTGTCACATTCAGCAGGTGTTATAAATGCATGAGTGAGAAAGGAATTTAGCCCAAGGGCCTATTTTATGTTTTATTCACTATCACTGCCACCCAGAGAGCAAGGTCTTTCTTACCCAATAGGTTTCCATGACATCACATCCTGAGACGGTGCATTCTAAAATATCTGAAGTCTTGAAATGAGAGGTGAGAGAGTTAATTCAGGGATGACCCTGGAGTCAGGAATACTCCACTTGGTGTAGCAGGCTTCACTCCCCCTCACGCTAGCCAGCAAACTTCCAAACTAGTTTTCTACACTCTCACGTCAATCCCTCTTGTCTTCCTCCTGCCAAGACTTTTCACCCTTAGACTTCCCTCTCCCTGTTTATGGTCCTGCCTCCCCTCAGCGTCGATGACTGGTGTTTCCTCTTTATCCGCAATGCATGCCTGGCCCTTCCTGTGCGTTCAACACTCTGAGCCATGGCTCCCAGATGCCAATTCAGGAAACTGGAGCCCACAGCTCAGGACAAGCCTCCTGAGTTATGTCACAGGACCCACGGTACTTGTTGAGTAAATTTTACAGGTTTGTATTTACAATGCTGCCAAATCAACACAGGTGAAGTTTCAGATGGATGCAGAATCAACTCTTCTCTGCATCAGGATCTCCTACAGACTATAACTTCCTCTGTGGCAGCCTTTGCTACAGAACAGACCCTCTCTCAGGCCCAGAGGCCCATCCTTGTGATCCAGGCAAACTCAGCTTCAGTCAGGAGATGGCATAGTGCCCATCAAAGCAGGTGTCGCCTTACCATTACTGGCCAAGGCCTCGGGTGGTCATTCAGTGCACCCTTTGGGCCAGCTGCACATCGTCTGTGCTTGAGAGTCTGGGGTCCCCATTGTGTCCTCAGTTTCCCCTACTTATTCCTGCTGAGGCTCCTCACTGGTAAGAGATTCTGTTCATCTCTATCCAAATCCTTCATGTCATAGGTTTTAACAGGTCAGATTTCTATTAAATATCAAAGAGCAGATATAATAACCTGTTGTTCTCATGGAATAACCTCCTAGAAACTTGGGACCAATCTGAAAGCCCCCTTCTGGCTATTGATCTGTCTTTCTCGCCACATTAACCTTCTCAGTGCTCATGGCTGAATTCTTCTTATGTGTTTTGACTTCTGAAAACACTTCCTACCCCAGAAAATGACTCTTTCAAAAAAATAATTGGGAATACGGAGGAGGGTGACAGTGTCTCCAACGTGGGTTTTTGTAGCAATGATTCTGATCATCAGTGTCTTGGGACGTGGCAAGCTTCTCAGGTGAATGAAAAAGTGGGGATGAGCCATGGGATAGAGGGATGGACAGAGTAACCACCTGAATATCTCCTTAGGATTCATGGGCCTTTGCAAGGGGCAGGTGACAGAGGGAAGACGGAGGCAAACGGCACACCGGCAAGCAAACCAGCCAGCAGCAAGAACCGGAGTCAAAATGACGTAAGAGGAAAGTGTGCCCTACAGCGAAAGGTCTACAGAAGCTCACAGAAGGACTTCCCTGGTGGTCCAGTGGCTGGGACTCTGTGCTCCCAGTGCAGGGGGCTCGGGTTCAGCCCCTGGTCAGAAGCTAGATCCTGTTTGTTGCAACTAAGATCTGGTGCAGCCAAATAAGTAAGTAAAAATAAATCAAAAAAGAAAAAAAAAGCTCAAAGAGAAGACAGAGACACATCAGCAAGGAATCTTGGCTGAGCTTTCCCTGTACCCAGGGCCCTCAGGAGGGAGCAGAAGGAGTGGGTGGCACAGAAGTCTTTGTTTATCCCCAAGAGGAAGGGCAAGATGAGACCAGTGCAGGGAGGGGAATCTTGTCAGCCAGACCTTCGCGGCTGAACCCCAAATCAGGAATAGCAAGAGGACACGGGCAACTTAAATCACCCATCCTTCACTCATTCATTCAGGAAATACGACTGAATGGTTGATTGGACTTGATCCTATCAGGGTTTCAGACATACATCGTGAACAAAATAACCCCAGACCTCAGAGGCAAATTAGGGAAACAGACAGTAAATAAGGTTGAGATGACCAACCTTGATGACAAGTGCTGTGAAGGCTCTGAGAGGGGCAGGATAGAGACAGGAGGGACGGCAGGGGCCTCACCCAGGCCAGGTCCCACCCTGCCACCCAGGTCCAGATGCAGGACTTGACCGTGGTGGCTGTACCCAGTAGGCAACCACACAAATCCAGTGAGTTGAACGGAGCCACAAGGTCCTGCCACACTCCCTGCAGGCAGAGGTCCCAACCCCCAGCACCACTGGAGATAACCACAGTAACAGAAATGACACAGCACCAAAATGGAGACACTCCACCCTGCCCGGCCCCTCTCTCTGTATCCCTGCAGACTCTCCTGGTGGAAGACCTGAAACCAGAATGCACTGGGAAGGAGGCTGCCTCCAGCTCTCCTTGGTGCTGACTCTGGGCTCCAGCACATTCGAACATAGCACAAAAGGGGTTCTAAAGGAGCAGCTGTCACCCCTGGGGAGTGAGTGCATCTTAGCGTCATCCTCAGTTGGGGAGATGTGAGCTCCAGACAGCAGACAGGGACCACCCAGGGACTTGTGACCACTCTCTCTCTCCCCCTCTGCCGTCCTCTGTGGACACGGGTCTCAGAGCAGGCTGACAGCCCTGGGATGTGCACTTTGGGGGGAGGAAGTGAGAAAGAGGGACAAAGAATAGGGCCCCAATTGCTTTAGATACAGACAACGCAGGAGAAAAGACAATGAGCTAAGAAATTGCATCATCATCTTATCCAGTCAACCAAGAAGGAAAAACTGGACCCCACTCTCTTCTTATAAACTGGGAATGAGAGAGGTGGTGGAAGGAGTGAAAACACCTCTTTTAGAAAAAAGTGTCAAGTTTTGGGTGAGATTCACTCTCTTGCCCAAGAATGATCATTAGAGCATCTCCCAGGGCCTCAATTTTCCCATTTAAGAAAGGGAGATGAGTCCTACATGCACTTTTCTAAGTTGGTACTGAGGGGAGAGGAATCCATAGATGAAGGAATCAAGACATTAAGTGAAAACAAAATAAGAAATCAAGGACCTGTTTATAACTGTGAAATAATAATTATATAAGTGCTTATAGTATATCATGTAGGTTTATGGAGAAATGAAAAAAAAATGGCAAAGAAACACTTTAATGGAGGTAGAATTCCATTCTTGTGAATACCAAACCAATGGACTGTAGCCTGCCGGGTTCCTCTGTCTGTGGGGTTTCCAGGCAAGAATACTGGAGTGGGTATCCATTCCCTTCTCCAGGGGATCTTCCCAACTCAGGGATCAAACCCAAGTCTCCTGCATTGCAGGCAGATTGTTTCTACTGTCTGATCCACCAGGGATGCCCCTAGAATTCCATTCCTCTGAATATCAAAAACAAAGGCATTTTGCATTTCTTTACCACCAAGATTAGCTTCCCTGACTTCACCAATCCGAGGACATACATCCCCTCCAGCGCCTAAGGACTGAGGGAATTACATACATTTCCCTTGTTCCTTAAAGCTCAACATTCAGAAAACTAAGATCATGGCATCCAATACCATAACTTCATGGTAAATAGATGGGGAAAGAGTGGAAACAGTGTGAGACTTTATTTTGGGGGGCTCCAAAATCACTGCAGATGGTGATTGCAGCCATGAGATTAAAAGATGCCTACTCCTTGGAAGAAAAGTTATGACCAACCTAGATAGTATATTCAAAAGCAGAGACATTACTTTGCCAACAAAGGTCCATCTAGTCAAGGCTATGGTTTTTCCTGTGGTCATGTATGGATGTGAGAGTTGGACTGTGAAGAAGGCTGAGCGCCGAAGAATTGATGCTTTTGAACTGTGGTGTTGGAGAAGACTCTTGAGAGTCCCTTGGACTGCAAGGAGATCCGACCAGTCCATTCTGAAGGAGATCAACCCTGGGATTTCTTTGGAAGGCATGATGCTGAAGCTGAAGCTCCAGTACTTTGGCCACCTCATGCGAAGAGTTGACTCAGTGGAAAAGACTTTGATGCTGGGAGGGATTAATGGCAGGAGGAGAAGGGGACAACCGAGGATGAGATGGCTGAATGGCATCACGGACTCGATGGACGTGAGTCTGAGTGAACTCTGAGAGATGGTAATGAACAGGGAGGCCTGGCATGCTGCGATTCANTTCTGAAGGAGATCAGCCCTGGGATTTCTTTGGAAGGAATGATGCTAAAGCTGAAACTCCAGTATTTTGGCCACCTCATGAGAGGAGTTGACTCATTGGGAAAGACTGATGCTGGGAGGGATTGCAGGCAGGAGAAGGGGACGACAGAGGATGAGATGGCTGGATGGCCTCATGGACTTGATGGACGTGAGTCCGAGTGAACACCGGGAGATGGTGATGGACAGGGAGGCCTGGCATGCTGCGATTCATGGTGTCGCAAAGAGTTGGACATGACTGAGCGACTGAATTGAACTGAAATTCAGTAAACTCCTTTGCCATAAACATTCTCACAAAAAGGCTTCAGATATCAATCCCTCCCATGGCCTCAAGCTACGGCCTATGTGCTCATCCTGGAACACTCTTTTGTAAAAGTCCTTGAATAAATGTCAATGATTAACTTTATGAATTATTTTCTGAGCACAGCTGCAGAAGGCTTTGTGCCTTCTCATGCTCCTCTCGAGAACAATAAGCACCTTAATATTCTTTTTCAGTCAATTCAGCTGAGGAGAGGAAAAGACAAGTCAGAATTACAAGGCCTAACTCCTTAATCCCAGGGCCGTGCCTGAGGAATGGAGAGGGGTCTGGGGCCATGGCTCTATTTTATCAGTAATGCCTAATGCGGCTCCTGACAGTCATTTTTGTTGGTGGTGTTATTTAGTTGCTAAGCTGTGTCCAACTCTTTGGAGACCCTATGGACTGTAGCCCACCAGCCTTTTTTTGTCCATGGGATTTCCCAGGCAAGAATACTTCAGTGGGTTGCCATTTCCTTCTCCAAGAAATCTTCTCAAACCAGAAATCAAACCTGCATCTTCTGCATTGGCAGGCAGATTCTTTACCACTGAGTCATTCATGGAAGCCCATCATTATAGTCATTAAGGAAGCACAAATTAAAACAACAGTGACATAGCACTGCATACCCATTAGAATGACTTAAGTTAAGGAAAAGAATAAACAGATAATACCAAGAGCTGACGAGGATTCAGAGCAACTGGAATTCTCATGTACTACTGGTAGAGCTAGAAATAAAAATAGTACAGAAACTTTGAAAAATGGTTTGGAATTTTCTTATAAAGTTAAGTATATCCTTACCAATGACTCAGCACCCTCAATCCTAAATATTTACACAGGTGAAATGAAAACCTGTGTTTACACACACCTGTAGACAAATATTTATGATGGATTTATTCATAATTACAAACGACTGGAAACTACTCAGATGCCCTTCAATCTGCGACTCAATAAACAAACTAGAAATCCATATAATGGAAAACTACTACTGAAATAAAAAGGAATGAAATACTGATATAGGCAACACCATAGATTGGCCTCAAAAAATTACATTTAATGAAAGAAGATAGACTAAATGTCCAATGACAGGTGAATGGATAAAGAAGATGTGGTACATATGTACAATGGAATATTAGTCAGCTATAAAAAGAAACAAAATTGGGTCATTTGTAGTGATGTGGATAAAACTAGGGTTTGTCATACATAGGGAAGGAAGGCAGAAAAAGAAAAACAAATAGCATATATTAATACATATGTATCAGAGAAGGCAATGGCACCTCACTCCAGTATTCTTGCTGGGAAAATCCCATGGATGGAGGAGCCTGGTGGGCTCCAGTCCATGGGATCATGAAATCGGACATGACTGAGCAAGTTCACTTTCACTTTTCACTCTCATGCACTGGAGAAGGAAATGGCAACCCACTATGGTGTTCTTGCCTGGAGAATCCCAGGGACAGAAAAGCCTGGTAGGCTGCCATCTCTGGGGTTGCACAGAGTTGGACACGACTGAAGCGACTTAGCAGCAGTAGCAGCTGCAATGCATATATATGGAATCTAGAAAGCTGGTATCGATAAACACATTTGCAGGGCAGAAATAGAGATACAGATGTAGAGAATGGACTTGTGCATGTGGAGGGGATGAGGAGGGTGGGATGAACTGGGAGTAGCACTGACATATATACACTACCGTGGGTAAAGTAGCTAGTTAGTGCGAAGCTGCTGGATAGCACAGGAAGAAGTTTGGTGCTCTATGATGATCAGAGGGGTGGGACGGTGGGAAGAGGGAAGGGGTATATGTATACTTATAGCTGATTCATCTTGTTGTAAAGCAGAAACTAACACAAAATTGTGAAGCAATTATACTCCTATTTAAAAAAAAAAACTCAAAGTGCTACATACATTGTAATTCTATTCACATGACATTCTAGACAAGACAAAACTATAAGAACACAAAAAAAGATCAGTGACTGTAAGAGATACTGGGAATAGGGGGAGGTGTTAACTACAAATGGATAAGGAGGCATTGGGAAAGTGAGGAAATTGTTCTTGATAGTGCTGTGGCTGCATTGTGTATAAAAAGGACAAATTTCATTACATNGACTGTAAGAGATACTGGGAATAGGGGGAGGTGTTAACTACAAATGGATAAGGAGGCATTGGGAAAGTGAGGAAATTGTTCTTGATAGTGCTGTGGCTGCATTGTGTATAAAAAAGACAAATTTCATTACATGTAAATTCAGTCACTAGAAAGGGGAAATTTATAATTTTGAAAATGTATCATGAAAAAATATTAGAGGGGCTTACAGTTGGTTTCAGAAAAGTTCTATGTAAATGACAACTTGAGCCTATCATCCTCAAAAGTTAGGGCAAACTTACAACACATCACTAAATATTTACAGTCAAGAAAGATGGCAGTGGCCTTAAGATATGCTAATAAATGATCATTTATTTGTTGTTGTTCAGTCACTCAACTGTGTATGACTCTATGCAACCCNATGAGATGGCTGAATGGCATCACGGACTCGATGGACGTGAGTCTGAGTGAACTCTGAGAGATGGTAATGAACAGGGAGGCCTGGCATGCTGCGATTCATGAGGTTGCAAAGAATCGGACACAACTGAGCGACTGAACTGAACTGAACTGAACTGATCTCTCACAGCAATAACACCTTTACTGTGTGCTTCCCATAGGCCCTGTCTCATCTGATTCACTCAACAACCCCATGAAGAAGCTGTTAGTGGTGTCTTTATTTCCCTGCTGATTGTACAAAGGAAGCCTTGCTATAGGATGCACCTAGTAGATAGGACTTGGATTTGAGCCCCCAAAGAGGAGAGAACAAGTAATCTTTGATTTGTGTACTTCATGCTTTTATAGACATGACCTTGCACATACTCTACACGGACACACCTAACTCACCTTTCACAAAGCCAAGTTCATATATCTATGGATTTATGAACATTTCAAGTATCTCATATATCATCCTATTAGATGGGGTTCAATTTTGTCTGTGCAACTGCTTAAGTATTTTAATGGGAAAATAATAAAAATCAAACACAGAGAACTGAAAAATGATAATGTCTATGATAAAACAAGCATCAATCTATAAATGTAATCAAATAAAGCAATATTGGGAATCATTAGGCATAGTAAGAGTGGGGCATTTTTCACTACAATCCAAAGCTGTTTGATTCTATGTTCAAACATAAGAGAAAAGAACAAAATTAAATAACATTTTTGAAATCCTAGAAGGCAAAATCTAACAAGGTATATTAACTGATACATCAGCTAGAAATAGTTTGAGAGCAAAGAGTTCTCTTTTTGGTGGAATGCATCAATAGCAGTAGAAAAGGAAGAAGACACACTAAAGATGTGATGAGATGAACTCAGGAAAGGCCAGAACCACAACTAATTGGATTCAGTGACTAAACTAAGCTTATTCTGTTCCCAGATCTCCTCATATACAGCTGAAATCCTGTCATCCAAGCGGTGTGTTAACTTCTATTACTTGGGCGAAGTGCTACGCAGATGGAGCCCAACAGGAAGAAGCAGGTGCCCAGAATTGCACACTGTGAAAAGAACACCCCACCTACTCCTTGATTTCCCAAGTGTTAGAAACCAAAATCATAGCTAAGGAGAAGGAAGAGGAATACACTTCCATGAGGTCATGCAACAAAGAGGCGGGGGGCGGGGCGGGGAGGCATCTGATAACATTTTATGAAGGGAAAGTGTAGGCGTGTCGGCTGTTAAGGCCATGATGGAAAGATGACATAAGGTGCAGAGTGAAGGCTAGATCATGAGTTGTGCCCATGGGGAGCCTTCTGTGCTTGCTACCCTCTAACAGAAGATAGTAGACCACCCTCAGGCCCACCCTCAGAAGTAGAGATACCACTGAGAAGTCATTTAGGGATGTCCCACTCTATCTCATCACAAAAACAGAGTAGGTTTTCAATCCTGGTACTTAACGTGCTCTGGACTTATTTTCTTTCTCCAATTTTCTTCAGTCACATCCCTAGTGATATACTTCTCTTATTCCAAGATTCCTTGAACTTTCCTGGCAGAACCAAAGAGGAACATTTTTGTTTTCCATTATTAGGTTTTTACATATATCCAGAAGATACAGTTTGGTTACACCTGATATCACATTCTATGTACATCCAATGAGACAGCTTCAAGTTGTAGGTAATAATGAAATAGTTGATTCATCAAAAGGAACCATATTTTGGAGTCCATTGTTGATAATTAGAATTCCCAGCAAGACTTCCTATTTTTGCCTTTTCTTCTTTATTCTCCATCCGTTATTCAAAACTCTTCTATTTTACATTTGGTTTCTCTTCTCTTGGTCTCCTATATCACCCTTTTTGCTCTTCAACCCCCTATAACCTGATCTAGAATAGATCTTCCCACTGAAAGATTTGGTTTAGAGAGTATGTTCCCCATAGATTTGTGAGGGAAATATTCCAAGGTTACTGAACATCTATTTGCATAATTTACATAAGAATTTTGGGGTAAAAAAAAAGAGTACCTGTATCACAAAGACTGATTCAAGGATAGAGTTCCTTGAAGTTGTGTCTAAGCTCTGGAAGCAAGAATCCAAAGGAAGAATTTAAAGGAAATACAACAGTCTGCATCTGTGAAATGCTTATCATTACCTTTTTCTAGAATTCTCATTCTTTTGCCCAATCTATGGAACTGATTGATGCTAGAGCTGCAAATACGTCATTAAGTTCATGAGTACTTAAATGTGTGGATGGGCAAAATTATCATACCTTTAATGTTCAAATGATAATGTGTAATAAAAATAGAGAGGGCTTTGAACCCCTAAATCATTTATAAGGAGTTCACAACGTATTTTATATGTATCTAAATGCTACGAGTGATCTTTCTGAGGCTAAAGAAATGGTTGTAGAGAAAGACTGAGGTAAGGTGGAGAATTTGGGGGAGAGGGGACTGTTTAAAGAAACTGGATCTAGAAAGTAATCACAAAAAACACAAGAAGAGCTGAATAAACTGGAGGTGCTGTGATAATCATCCTGAAAAAAAAAAAACCCATGAAACAGACAAATTAATATCACGTTGCTCACACAAAATAGTGAGATATAAAATCTGGGGAAATGATCTCTTGACCTACATTTTAGACGACAGAGGGAAGAAAACAAAAAAATGAGATAATGATTTTTTTTAAAAAGAAAGAAAATAGTGAAAGACCNACAGAGAAATACTACCTGTGAGATCCTGATTTATGCTAAGGTAAGACACCCAGCAAATTGAACATAAGTAACCATTCTGAGTGCCCAGATTCTGAAGAGATGCCGCTCAAAAGTCCAAGGAAATGTCTGAGGGCAGAGCTCACAAATGGATTTGCAGCTGCAGCAAGAAAAACATATTTTTCTCATAGATTTGGGAAGAGGAGGAGAGGCTAGAAAAAGAGTGAAGGCCAAACAGAGAGAAATAACGTTAACAGGTAAACAAGCTTCTCCTGAACGTGAGGGTGAGTGATGTCCTAACCAAAAATAAATAAATAAATAATGACCTGCCGGGATCCAGCCCTGGTGGATTCAGGGAATTAGAAGCGGGGACGGTGTAGGCGAGGAAAACTTATTTCTTTATTAATATAAGATTAGATCAGGAAGAAATAGTGTAGTAGGAAAATTAAGTGGAGAAAAGAGGCTGATTGACTTGGTTTACGTGAGAAACCAATAAAGGAACTTGCGCCATCTACGTTGGGCCACCGGCACCTGTTTGAATATCGGAGAGTGCCCCGCCTCGGGCTCTCTCTCTTACAGATCTTAAAAGCCGGGACAAGTAAGTATACATGGTGAACCTCCACATTCCAAGATGGGAATTCAGCTGAAAAAGGGAGAAAAGAATGACATGGGGAAGCCCAGCATCGGTGCAAGACTCCCAAAACTATTTTTCAAAATCAGCTTATATACCCCAAGTTGTACATAAAGAAATGATGGAATATGTAGAGTTCTGCAGGGGCAGCAGTCCTGACCCTCACTGAAACAAGGCTTTCCTTTTGCATACCCTCCCGTTATACCCTCCCGTCTCAGGTGGTTTACATTATCTTCTGGCCAAGAGGCTTGCTAACACTGTTTTTGGCTCTCTTTCTTAATGAATGTTAATCTCATTTCCCCTGAAGTGTTTTTCTTTAATCTGCATCTCCTTAAAGCACTAAAGTTACATCTCTATAGAACAAAGGCGCAGTGGGTTATAACAAAGAAGGTACTTAACTCAAAGATCTAATGTTGCTACTTGTTTTTTCTATATACCAACTATATCAACAAATAAAAGATATGAAAATTTGGCAGCAATTATTGGCTCAACAAATGAAACCTTTAATCAGTCCTATTCTAATGATTTTGACTCCTCGGAAGCCCCTACGTTCCTAGGATGTTTTAAGCTTCCTGTGCCTCCCGTGGTCAGGAGGCCTCAAACAGTCACATGCGCAGCTGTACGAGTCCTGCAGGCAGGCTAGAAAGCCATCAGAGGGGTTTTTGGATTGAAACACTCTTTCAAATGCAGAAGACTAAAGCCTTGAGATGACTAAAGCCTTGAGATGACTTTTTCCAGAGTGTGTCAGGAGAGTGGAAAAGTACAATACAATAAGGCAGGCATATTCTTATTTTGGGGGGTACATGCTCAGGAAATACCAGGGGGAAAACCTGAGATCTGGCTCGACCTTGCACATCAGATCTCTGCCACATGACCTTGTCATGGGTGGGATTCCTCACGCTGGCTCCCGGCAATGACCCCAAGCCATGCTAAAGGGGAAATGAAAGCAGGGAGCTCACCAGTGAACTCTTTGAGCTTATACTTAGTAAAGATGAGGTACCTATAATTTATCTCAGCTGCATGTAGACTCTGTCTCCATTTTCCTTACGCTGTTTTGCCTATGAGAAGATTCTTAGCTTTGTGCACTTGCTAGGGTTTAGTGGATAGTTGGATAAACCATAAACAAGAAAAATGGAGAAAAGTCAGGAGTTACAATACATTGTTTTAGAAAAAGAACACCATCCACTGACGTCTTTCCCCTTCCTAAAGTACAGGCAATAGACAAATGTGCCAAACCTGATGGGATGAAAATCTGCCTGGAAGAGAATCTTGAATTTGGAGCTGCTCAGGGAGGGTGCGGAGAAGGCAATGGCACCCCACTCCAGTACTCTTGCCTGGAAAATCCCATGGGCGGAGGAGCATGGTGGGCTGCAGTCCATGGGGTTGCTAAGGGTCGGACACGACTGAGCAACTTCACTTTCACTTTTCACTTTAATACATTGGAGAAGGAAATGGCAACCCACTCCAGTGTTCTTGCCTGGAGAATCCCAGGGATGGGGGAGCGTGGCGGGCTGCTGTCTATGGGGTCACATAGAGTCGGACACGACTGAAGTGACTTAGCAGTAGCAGCAGCAGGGAGGGTGTGGTCAGTTTCTAGCCTTCTTAGAGGGAAATATATAGTAGGTAGGTAAATATGAAACCAAGGGTAGTTATCAGATCCATTAAACTGTAACCTGCTTAGTAAATAATGAGCTGCGAACTGCCTTCACAGATCAATCTCACTTTAACTGTTGCTACAAAAACCTTGCATGTCCTTCAAGCATCAGATAGCCTAAACAATAAGCTGTTTGTCCAGGTTGTTTTCCTGGAACTTGCAGTCAGCTGTCCAGTTCAAGCTTGGCTGGCTGAAGCTGGTTGGAACCACTGACCCTCCAACTGGGCATGCTTGGGAGCCCGTCTTGGTGACCTTTTGACTTAAGAGGGTTAGGAACTCCACCCTCACAACATGTTAATACCATCATTTTCTGAACATGCATCCCATAAAGAAGCTTGCAGCTTATTTGCACCTGCACAGAATGACAGTTACGAAATAGAGTCCTATGACTAGTTTATAATTAAGATTAATGCCTAGATTTCTGTTTTTGTTCCTCTCATTCCTCTTTTATTCCCTTTTGTCCTAGGCCCTGTTTGGTCACATATTTGCCTAATCAATAAGGAGTAATGAAGGTCGAGTGTCTTGAGCCACTGATTTCTGATAAGCATCACTGTTTATGTGACAATCTGGGTTAGCTTTCACAAAGTGACTTTCACAGATTAAGTAGGGTCAAACGTCAGGTCAGAGGCCATCAGACCAAAAGCAGGTAACAGGTTAAAGAAACAGCATAAGATGGCTAATCACCAGCTTCTCTGTTCTTCCGTTTACAAAGCTCTTGACCCAAAGATCAAAATGGAATGAATCTGAGACTGCCACTCCCTCTCCTGGTGCCCTGCGACAAAATCCTTACTTTGTATGGAGAACAGTATAGAGGCTCCTTAAAAGAACTAAAAATAAAACTACCATATGACCCAGCAATCCCACTCCTGGGCATATACCCAGAGAAAATCATAATTCAAAAAGACAAATGCACCCCAATGTTCCCAGCAGCACTATTTAGAATAGCCAGCACATGGAAGAAACCTAAATGTCCATCAGCAGAGGCATGAAGAAAGAAAATGTGCTACATATATATAACGGACTATTAGCCATAAAAAGGAACAAAATTGGGTCATCTATAGGGACATGAATGGACCTAGAGACTGTCGTGCAGGGTGAAGTAAGTCAGAAAGAGAAAAACAAATATTGTGCATTAATCCATATTTATGGAATCTAGAAAAATGGCATAGATTATCTTATTTGCGAAGTGGAAGTAGAGACACAGACATAGAGAACAAATATATGGATACCAAGGGAGAAAAGCAGGGGGAGGAACTGGGAGATTGGGATTAACATACATACACTATTGATAAAATAGTTAACGAATGAGAACCAGCATACTGTATAGAACAGGAAACTACTCAATGCTCTGTGATGACCTAAATGGGAAGGAGATACCAAAAACATAGGATACAGATATACGTACAGATGATTCACTTGGCTATATAGTAGAAACTAACATAACATCGTAAAGCAACTATACTCCAATACAAATTAACTTTAAAATATCCATCCTTACTTCCCTTCAAACTCCTGTCATCAAGACTCTGGCTTTCTGTGCCATGGGTTCACAAGCCCTTTGCTTGGTTTCCATCAATCTCACTTATTTCTTATTTCCACTCACCTTTCCTCATACTCTCCATTCTCAGCTCTAACTCATAAATATCATGTGCGCCTCACCCTCAGGGAAGTGGATTTCAGATTTGTCTTCCTATCTCCTCTCTTGGTTGCCTTGTGAATAAACTCTTTCTCTCTGAAAATCTGAGTTTCAGCATTTGACTTGCTGCACTTCAGACAAACGCAACTTGCTCAGTTGTCTTATGGCTGAGCATTATCTTAGGAAATAGGGGGTGGGGGCAGTGGCCAGTGTTTGAGGAACGACGGAGATGGGCCCATAAACGGGTAGTCTCTATGCTCCGTCTCTCATGAGACTAATGACTCTCCCTTCGTGTACACTTAGAACGTAAAGAAAAAGTGGAGGCAGTAATCCCCTCTTAGATGGAACACATCTTTGCATATTCACTCCTTCTGAAGTAACAATCCTCCCCCAGTGACCGCCCTTCCATCCAGACATCTGTGCACATAAGCACATTTAATTCCACCTTCTCCCTGGAGCCCTGGGTCTTTACCCATATAGGCTGGTATAAGCCGAAGACTGAGACATGAGATGTTCTTTCCTCCACAGTCCATGAGGCAACCTTGAGCTCACAGGAGCAGCATCACTGCCTCAAAACTGATTTGGGGTTCTTATTAATCCTCAAATCAAATTCACAAGACTCACTCTGGTGGATGCTCTATGATAACTGCCTCCTTACCAGTCTCTGACCCAGCAACATCCCTCATTCATGTTCCTGTTCCTTGTCACCAGCAGAATCTCCATTCCTGTTCAAGCCAATCAGCTTATCTTCTTTATTATGATAGGTTTTTTCCTTCCTTGGAATGACCATTTAATAGCATCCTCCTCCTCGAAATTCTTCATCACAACATGTTCCCTCACCTCACATTCTACTATGCATAAAAAATATTTCCAGTCTGTTTCCATCATCATAAAAATCCTAACGGCTGGTGTCATTTCATTTTGATCCTCCATTTAACACTTAGGGGTTTAGATTACATAAGAGTCAAACCCACTTTAACATTGTATAGAGGTGATACAAGGAAGGAAGGAGGAAAGAAGAAAATGCAATTAGCAGGAAGTTATAAATTGATGAGAATTAATAAAGAAGCTAGTGTATTGTTCTTAGATATCCAGAAAATTAAATTACCTTGTAATGAGAATAAAGTGCTTATTAAGAATTTTCCCCATCCCAACCAATCCATAGATAGACCCTCCTGAGAGGCAGGCCTCTGCAGATCTTCACTAAGCTCTCAGTTACTAGCCTATGGTCCCATTTCTAACAGAGTAAAGCATCCTTATCACCATATGTTACACATCCTGACAGTGAAATTGCTGCCAAGAAGCTATGTTTCCCAAAGGGATGTTAAACACCTATGGCAGCAAAATGTGTACATCTGCCTGTAACTGTCTCATAAATAATTGAGCATTATTTAGGAAATACACTTAGAAATAAATGGAAGGCGGACTTCCCTGGTGGCTCAGACGGTAAACAAGCTGCCTGCAATTCAGGAAACACAGGTTCGTTCCCTGGGTTGGGAAGATCCCCTGGAGAAGAAAATGGCTATCCACTCCAGTATTCTTGCCTGGAGAATTCCATGGACAGAGGAGCCTGATGAGCTACAGCCCACAGGGTTGCAAAGAGTCGGACACGACTGAGCAACTAACACTTTTCACTTTCACTTTTCAAGAATTTATGGCAATAACAGCTTTGGTTCAGGATCTCAACTCCTCCTAACACACTGATCTCTCCTCTTGTAGGGGCTGAAATGAAGAACTAGCTGATAAGGACTTTTTTCTCTCCACAGAGGAGCTATGCATAAACCATTGTCTCTCAACTCCCCAAGTTATTTTTCATCCCTTACAGTCCTCAGGCATTTTTTGTCATACTAACATCACATTAGGTCTTCTTTTGTCCCACACCTTGTATAAAAATTTACTCAAAATGGATCGTACACACATATAAAACATAAAACTATAAAACTCATATAAAAAAGTATAGGAGAAAGTTTTTCAGGAGTTAGGGCTAGGCATAAAGAGGCCTCCAACTTGACACTAAAAATAAAATCCATAATGAGAAAACTGGATAAACTGGATTTCATTAAAATTTAAACTTTTGCTCTGGAAAAGAATTTGTTAAGAGGATGGAAAGTTAAGCCATAGACTAGAAAAAGATATTTGTAAACTACACATCCCCAAGAAAGGCTATGATCTAGAATATATACAGAACTCTCAAATCCAACAATAGAAATACCAAAAAAAAAAAAAAAATCCAATTATAGAGTTAAAACATTATGAAAATATATTTAATCAAAATGATATAAATCAGAAAAAAGCATATGAAAAGATGTTCAGCAATATTCATTGTTGGGGAAATAGAGTCACAGTGAGATATAACCCATCAGAGATTTACTTATTAGAATACCTAAAATAAAAATGGTGACAACACTATACGCTGGTGAGGATGCGATGAAATTGGCTCATTCATACATTGCTGGTGGGAAGGTAAAAAGGCACAACCATTATGAAGTAAAATAAGGGCTAGAGCACAAGGATTCAACGTTTACAGCATGAGGGTTGAACACAAGCACTGGCACACCATGGCAGTTGATCTGATAACCAGGTCAGCTACTAAGCGACCAATGGATGTGATGCACAGGACCAAGGGATGGTTCACACTCTGTCAGACAGAGCAAAATTTCATCACGCTGCTCAGAACAACGCAGTTTAAAACTTACGAATGGTTTATTCCTGGAGTCTTCCACTTAATATTTTTAGACCAACATGTTAACCACACAAACCATGGGTAACAAATCATAAAAAGCAAAACTGTGCTTGGGGGTGTGGGGCAGGGGGTTACTGTATAGTTTTCTAAGATGTTTCCATTGAGAAACTGGGTTAAGAGTAAATGGGATCCTCTGTACTATTGCTTATAAATTCCTGTGACTCTACTATTATCTCAAAAATATATATATTAAAGAGAGAATTCCTTGGAGGTACAGTGGTTAAGAGTCCATGTTGTCACTGCCAAGAGCCCAGGTTTGATCCCTGGTCAGGGAATTAAGATCCTGCATGTCTCGCGTGCCACTCAGGGCAGGCACAAAAAGTCATTAGAGAATAAATAAGAGCGTCTGCACATAAAGCACAATGATATGTTTTCCCAGATCACGTCCAGAAAGCAGACACAGTAGATTAAGCTGACTGCTTGCTGGCAGGAGAGATAGGGAGAATGGAGGGAGAAATGAGCATAAAAGATCTATCTTGTTAATAGGCGAAAAAGTTCTATATTTTAAAAAATACTCTTAATTCAGTGGGTTCACACTGGCTCATTACAGGCTACCTGACTAGCCAGGAGTAGCCTGTGGCACAAGACCTGTAACTCCTTGTTGAACACATTCAAAGTCATAGATGAAGGGTCACAGACAAAACGAGCTCACTCTTTGCAGATATGATATCCATGGAGTTCCAGATATACTCATGCAGGCAGTATTCCATATATACTCATCCAGATATACTCATGTCTAGTTGCTCAGTCGTGTCAACTCTCTGCAACCATGGACAGTAGTGCACAGGCTCCTCTGCCCATAGGACTATCCTGGCCAGAATACTGGAGTGGGTTGCCATTTTTTCCTCCAGGCATCATCCTGATCCAGAGATCAAATCAGCATCTTTCACATCGCCTGCATTGGTAGACAGATTCTTTACCACTGAGCCACCTGGGAAGCCCAGATATACTCAGAGATATCATATAATTGGCTCAGGTAAGTATGAAATATATATATATATATATATATATANAGTGGGTTGCCATTTTTTCCTCCAGGCATCATCCTGATCCAGAGATCAAATCAGCATCTTTCACATCGCCTGCATTGGTAGACAGATTCTTTACCACTGAGCCACCTGGGAAGCCCAGATATACTCAGAGATATCATATAATTGGCTCAGGTAAGTATGAAATATATATATATATATATATATATATATATATATATATATACACACACATCCATTTTGGCTCCAGGTGTCAAGTATTTACACAAACACTAATGTGATTTGAGTCATCGTGTCACCATAGTAACCAGTAAGTTTGCGTTTCTCATGTTTGGGGCAGTTATGCTAACTGGCTTATTTTAGTTGTTTAGATAATTCATTTGTAAAGGGTGGCACTAGTGGTAAAGAACCCGACTGTCAATGCAGGAGACACAGGAGACATGGGTTCAATCCCCGGGTCGGGAAGATCCTCTGGAGAAGAAAATGGCTAGCCACTCCAGTACTCTTGCCTGGAGAATTCCACAGACAGAGGAGCCTGTCAGGCTACTGTCTATTGCCATTGCTATTGCTAAGTCACTTCAGTCGTGTCTGACTCTGTGTGACCCCATAGACAGCAATCCACCAGGCTCCCCTGTCCCTGGGATCCTCCAGGCAAGAACATTGGAGTGGGTTGCCATTTCCTTCTCCAATGCATGAAAGTGAAAAGTGAAAGTGAAGTTGCTCAGTCATGTCTGACTTAGCAACCCCATGGACTGCAGCCTTCCAGGCTCGTCCATCCATGGAATTTTCCAGGCAAGAGTACTGGAGTCGGTTGCCATTGTCTTAGAATTAGACAGGACTAATTAAGTATTGCCATTAAATATTAAAGCAGGTTAAGCTTAATAAACTAATATTATTTTTAATTTTTAATTGAAGTATAGTTGTTTTCAGTTCAGTTCAGTCACTCAGTTGTGTCCGACTCTGTGACTCCATGAATTGCAGCACACCAGGCCTCCCTGTCCATCACCAACTCCCGGAGTTCACTCAAACTCACGTCCATTGAGTTGGTGATACCATCCAGCCATCTCATCCTCTGTTGTCTGCTTCTCTTCCTGCCCCCAATCCCTCCCAGCATCAGAGTCTTTTTCAATGAGTCAACTCTTCGCATGGTTGTTTTACAATGTGTTAATTTCTTTTGTTGTTCTTTGCTCAGTCACTAAACTGTGTCCAAGTCTTTGCAACCCTATGGACTCCAGCACTCCAGGCTTCCCTGTCCTTCACTATTACCCAGGGTTTGCTCAAACCCATGACCATTGAGTCAGTGATGCCATCCAACCATCTCATCCTGTCACCCCCTTCTCCTCCTGCCATTGATCTTTCCCATCATCAGGGTATTTTGCAATGAGTAGGTTCTTCACATCAAGCGGCCAAAGTATTGGAGCTTCAGCTTCAGTCCTTCCAGTGAACATTCAGGGTTAATTTACTTTATGATTGACTGGTTTGATCTCTTTGCTGTCCAAGAGACTCTCAAGAGTCTTCTCCAGCACCACAATTTGAAAGCATCAATTCTTCAGCACTCAGCTTTCTTTATAGTACAACTCTCACATCCATACATGACTATGAGAAAAATCATAGTTTTGACTATATGTACCTCTATCAGTAAAGTGATGTCTCTGGTTTTTTAATATGCTATTTAGGTTTGTCATAGCTTTTCTCCAAGGAGCAAGCATCTCTTAATTTCATGGCTGCATTCACTGTCTGCAGTGATTTGGAGCCCAAGAAAATAAAATCTGCACTGTTTCCATTTTTTCCCCCATCTACTTGCCATGAAGTGATGGAACCAGAGGCCATGATCTTAGTTTTCTGAATGTTGAGTTTCAAACCAACTTTTTCACTCTCCTCTTTCACCTTCATCAAGATGCTCTTTAGTTCCTCTTTGCTTTCTGCCATTAAGATGGTATCATCTGCATATCTGAGGTTGTTGATATTTCTTTCTACAATAAAGTGACTCAGTAATACAAATATATATTGTCTTTTATAATCTCTTTTGTTATGGTTTATCACAGGATAACAAATACAGTTTCCTGTGCTATACGGTAGAACCGTGTTGTTTATAAACTAATATTGTTATGTCTTAGTTCTCATTTAAATTTTCTGTAAAAGCATTAGATCTAAAGAAAGAAGAGGATTGTTTTCTGCTAAGGATTTTTAGGATTTTAAAAGTGGATATTTTAAGTAAGAAACTATGGGGGAAATTGCTTGCTTCAGAGCTGGAGATCTGAGAAGACTATCAATCCTTTTCTAGGTGTATGAGAAAACAGAAGGTTTAACAAACTCAGGCCCATTTGATCTTTAAGAATGTACTCAATTAACAAACTTTGATTCAGTAACTCTATATGCCAAGAACAATATCAGATACTGGTGAAATATATAAATCAGACATAATCTCTATCCTCAAAGAGCTCAAAATCAAGTACGGAAGACAAGTGAACATAAAATTATGATTTAATGTGGAAAGGAATAAATAAAGATGTGAGCAAAATCCTGGTAAAAGTGAGCAAAGTGTGGGCAGTAACCTGTTCTGAGGGAGTCAAGCAGAAAGTGATATTCAAACAGTTTGAATATCACTAAAATGAAAAAAGTGTTTGAGTGACAGACAGGAAAAGTAGTGCATTTGAGATCGGGGACAGGTATATGCCCGACTTTGAAGATACACACACACACAAAAACATGACATCTTTCTCACCTAAGGATCTGAATCAGAGTTCTAGTTAGGGTTTTCTGGTTGCTATGCAGTCTAGGGAAAGGTCTCAGCAAGGTGAGGAATCCAGGCATCTCTGGAGGCTGGCCATCTTTCCCTCTCTAAGTCCCCCTTGTCAGTCTTCTGCTTCTCTCACTGCTGTTTCAATCTCTTCCCTTTCCTGACCAATTGCCTCTGAGTCTCTCTGCCTCATAAATCTTCATGACCATAAACTCATAACGACCACTGCTCCCTCCATTTATCCTAACTTTCAAGTCATCCATATTTGGATGCCTTCAAATTCCTGACACAGAAAATCTAACTGGCCCACTCTGTTTTCAGACACGTCCACTGAACATCATGAAGATGTCACGTGGTGGTGATGGCCCAGAAGACCCAGCATCTCATGTGGATAAAGGAGGCATAGTCTCCCTTTCAATACTGAGATGCCTTGCTGACTGTTCTGGATTCACATTTCCAGATTGAGGGGTTCCATCATTTCAGTGTTTTGCAACCCTGGCTACATGTTACAACAGTATTAAGATGTATTTTAAAATACTGATGCCAAGGCACTGTCCCCAGAAATTCTGATGTAATGAATTGGTCTTGGAGTAAGGTTCCCCAACTGATTTTCTTATGTACACATATTAAGAAACAGAACCTTTGTGCACTGACGGGAAGGAGATAATAAGCTTCCTGGGCCAGTGACTAATAAAGTTCTTCCAGCTTTGCTCATTGTCATCAGCCACATACCCAGGGGCTCTCTGACAACATCCAGCTGATCCTTCAATCTCTCAGGCACATATTGTCAAAAATAGTATGATCTCAAGGAAAGGAAACAGCGTGTTTTCTCATACTTGCATCTCTCCCTTTGGAAACACAGAAGTGACAGATTACAGAACAGGGAATAAGCTGATGAAGAAGACAGGACAGTGTGTAATGGGCTAACTCTCACTGGATTTCCTGTACTCTGTTAATCGGTGGTGACATTAGCCATTCATGGCTTATGCAGGGATCCTGGGTCACCTGATCTTGATAAGCACCCTTCCTTCCCACGACCTCACCTCCCTCTTTGGCTCAGAAACAGTTCCTTCAAGGCTCAGTGAGGGACATCTTCTGTCTCATTCTAGTCCCTAACAAGGTCATAAAAGTAAAGAAATAGGTTGCCCTCTCTCCATCTGGATCACCCACCTGGTTGAAAAATACTATGGGGGGAGGAGCAGGTATGCTTCCTGGGGTGCCACTGTCAGGAGTTTGAGAAACAGTGCCTTCCTCAATAACTAGGGGCATGATGTAGTCCTGTCAAGGCTATTCCAAGACTGGCAGTCAAAGGTTAATTTTCTATCTCAAAAGCTCATGTCTCCTGAATCATCCAAAAACAACACTGTGGACTAACCCAATGTCCCAAGGTTTCTTGGCTCAGCCCAGCAGCCGGATATTTATTCTGGTCTTGGACTTTCAGGGTCAGCATATGGAAGTGAGACAAAGCAGCAGACACACAGTTCTGCAGCAAGACCCCGACTTAAGTTAACAACTCCAATGCACAGAAACACGCTCAGGCACATCAGACTTGATCACTCAGCTAACACAGGAAGACACACACGTGTGCGTGAACTTCATTCCCCACTCCCTGTCTCATGACTCATCGTCAACACTTACACAAATGTGTGTCAGAGGGGAATATGGGGAGCAACTGAAGCTGTCTACATCTCCTTTCTCACCTCCTTAGATACCATCCTATCCATCCAGAGATGTAATGCCTTTGCTACGGAGGAGGCAGTGTACTTCCTTCAGGAGTGACCTAGCTCATCCCACTGCACTTCTCTCCACCTAGTGGAAGAAAGGGAAGGGAAGGCACCTCCTGGCATAGGAGTGAACCCACACAGTGAAGGCAGGAAGTAGGGCTCAGACATTTCAATGAATAGAAAGATTTGTCTCAAGTTTTCATCTCTGCCACTAGATCAACATTGGCCACCATGGCGGAAAGCTAAGAATCCTATTTCAGTACACTTCTCCCTTTCAGCCTTCTCATATTCCTTTATTTTCCAGAGATCACGTCATTTATTCACTTCCAGGTGTTGGAAGTTGCCACTGTGATGACAGGCATGCCGCCCTGTTCTCTCCTTTTGTCCTTCCCAAGATCTCCCCGAGATTGGGGAAGTTCATCAGATGAGATAGCAATCACTTCCCTCTGCTGGAAGGTCACAGCTGGGCCATGCTCAGGGTAATTCTAGGAACTGAACGCAGACAATATCCTGAGATAATGTTTAGCTTTCCCCAGAGCCTAGGCAGATTGTATCGTTAGGGGACAGACTGCCTGATGCTGAAGCTGAAACTCCAATACTTTGGCCACCTGATGCAAAGAACTGACTCATTTGAAAAGACCCTGATGCTGGGAAAGACTGGAGGAGAAGGGGATGGCAGAGGATTAGATGGTTGGATGGCATCACTGACTCAATGGACATGAATTTGAGTAAGCTCCGGGAGTCGGTGATGGACAACGAAGCCTGGCATGCTCCAGTCTACAGGGTCGCAAAGTGTCAGACACAACTGAACTGAACTGAGATTGCCTGTAATTAGGATCTCCTCTCTGTCTCCTATTTTCCACCTTATACAACTAGTCATCATCAATTTATGCCAAGGTCTGGGCTGGGGGAAGATAATGAGGGCTCAGAACCCATTGTGATTCTTCATGGATGGACAACCTGTGCTGAGTGCAATGAGCTGTGTGCCTTCCATGACTCAGGTCCCAACATTTCAACAGAGACCTATTGTTCTCCCAGGTCTCATGATCATATGTATCTGTTCCAAAAAGAATTCTGAGCTCCACTCTACACCAAAAACTGGAGATAGAAAGGAAGACTATAGCACAGAACCTGACCTCAGGGAACTCAAAGTATTACATGAAGCTCTCAGCTTATATTCTTTTAAATATTTAAGTATAGTTTGAATTATTTTTCATTATGAGTGCTGCTGCTGCTGCTGCTAAGTCACTTCAGTCATATCCAACTCTGTGCGACCCATAGACAGCAGCCCACCACACTCCCCCATCCCTGGGATTCTCCAGGCAAGAACACTGGAGTGGGTTGCCATTCCCTTCTCCAATGCAGGAAAGTGAAAAGTGAAAGTGAAGTCGCTCAGTAGTGTCCAACTCTTAGTGGCCCCATGGACTGCAGCCTACCAGGCTCCTCCATCCATGAGATTTTCCAGGCAAGAGTACTGGCGTGGGTTGCCATTGCCTTCTCTGAGCACACTGCTGCATATATCCTTTGAACAAAATTATGAGTACTCATTACTTAATCACATCCATCTCATTAGCTACTTTGCTTTCTATTCATTAATCTTAAAAGTCATTCTTACAGTTAATTACCTTCATCAACTTAACACTCACTAGTTGGATACAGTAGTTAATTGAAGCAGGGAGATACAGGATCCTAAGATCAGTTCCCCAGAAAAAAAAGTGTATCCATGGATTATATGATATGATATCTGATATGTGAAGATATGAGAAAAGAATTTAAAGGAGGTATAGAGAAGTTCATGTAAATGGAAATAAAACATTACTTTTATTCTGAAAAAAAAAAAAA